>CM038220.1:51968069-52088069 GCA_021442155.1 Cymbidium sinense | reverse complement strand
GATGATCTCGTGGTCAAAAGTTGAGAAAAGGAAGACCATCTCTTTGACTTGAGAAACAAGTTAAGACAATTTAACCTCAAAATGAACCCCTTGAAGTGTGCATTCAAAGCGCCAGAAATTCCTTGTCTTGTCCGACACCGTGGAATCAAATCGATCCAGAAGATCAATTGATATTAGAAATGCCACCCCTAAAAGTTTAACTCAACTGATCATTCCAAGGGTGGTGTATCTAAAATGCTTTATATCCAATCTATCGGAAGATGTCACCATTCTCACCACTTGTTAGAAAGGATGCCAAGTTCAAGTGGGATAACAAGTGTGAGCTTCAAGACATCAATACCTATGCCGATTCTTATTTCATCCCGGCAGTCCGACTTTATACCTTTGGACAAGTCCCTTGGTGCTTTGTTGGTCCAAGCCAATGAAGGGAAGGAAAATACACCTCTACTACCTGCCGCCTAATCCCTAGAGGCTAATTATCCCCATTGAGAAGCATTGCCTAACTTTAATATTTGCATCCCAAAAGCTACAACACTACATGCTTCCTCATAAGTTGAACTTAATCTGTGGATCAATTCATTATAGTATCTCATGACAATGATATCCGGCATTGGCATGATGGTTCATGATCCTCTCATAGTTTGACATTACCTTCCATTCCTCCGTGAAAGGACAAGTGCATTTCTTAGACACCCACTTCTACGACTCTCCACTTAGTGATGATCTCCATGAACAATTCATTAACTTAGGGGATACTATTCACCGCTAGAGATGTACTTTGATGGTGTGGCTTCCTCTCAAAGAGGAGAAGAACCACAATCTACTATTCCGTGAAAGGTAGGAATAGTTCTCATAACTCTGACACGATGTGATGAGATTCTTATCATCACCCAATTGCACCAACAACAAAGTCAATATGATGCTTCAATTGTGTCTAGAGTTTCATTACTCTAAGCTTCCAGAACATCAACTTCTTTGGGGATTCTCAACTAATTATCAAACAAATCACTGGGTCCTATATGGTTATAAAGCCCAAGCTCCATCATTACCACAAGTACACCATGATTCCTTGAGGAGAGAACATCGTAACATTTCCTTTATCTAAGCTTGCCAAGGAGTTGGCATATTTGGAGGATGAGTCCATATCAATACAGGTCCAAAATAGACAAGTCTTATCCCTTATTGATATTGAACTCATCAAAAAGTAGTCTCTAGAAGGGGAGGTTGCCATTGCCAAGAAGGAGGAGGAGTTAGATTGGAGGCAACCATTCATGGATTACCTAAATAAAGGTAAACTACATCAACATAAGTCCCAAGCCCATCAGATGAAGTAGAGAGCACTTTCATATGCTATTGTGGATGGTGTCTTATACCGATGGTCTTTCGATCATATGTGATTATGTTGTTTAGACAAGCACAAAGCCCAAAGATTGTGATTGGGGTACACTGAAGAATATGTGGAGCCAACCAATCCGGTCTGAAGATGAAAGTCATGATCAAGAGACTACTATACACCGCCATGATCAAAGATTGCATGGATATGTGAGATGCCACCATTGTCAAATACACAATGTGGTCCTACACCAACCACCCAACATCTACATCCTACATTGGCCTCATGGCCATTCGAGTGATCGGGTATCGATATAGTGGGTCTGATTGATCCTCCTTCTTCCAAGGGTCATCGGTTCATCTTGCCTGCTATTGATTACTTTTCTAAATGGGTGAAGATGATTCCACCTGAGAGGTCAAACAGCATGTGCTAAATTTTTTAGGAACCATATTGTATATAGGTTCAAAGTGCCTCGATGAATTAAATCTGATAATGGTATTGCATTCAAGAGCATTGAAATGAACAACTTTGCCCAGAGACACAACATACATTGGTGATATTCTACCATCAACTACTCGAGGGAAAATGTCTTAATAGAAGCCTTCAACAAAACTCTCATCCAAATACTAAAGAAGACACTCGACATCAACAAACGATAGTGGCATGGGCATTTAGTTGAAGCCTTGTGGGCCTACCGCACCACATATAGAACTCGAGCTCAATCTACTTTTTCTTAGTGTATGGGTCCAAAGCCATTCTACCATTAGAAGTCCAACTCCCATCACTAAGGATAGTTGGGTAAAGATCACAAAGAGCGTAATGCCAAGTTATGTTAGAAAAGCTTGAAGGTTTGAAGGAAGATGCTTGCATTCCAAAACCTCAAGTTGTACAAAGCTAAAATGATTCAAGCTCACAACAAGTTGGTTTGTTCTAGAGCTTTTCAAGTAGGAGAGCTTATTTTAGTTCTAAGGAGACCAATTATTGCCCATCATAAGATGGGAGGCAAGTTTGAACCCACTTGGGAAGGCCCTTTTGCCATTGAGAAGGCCTACCAAGGAGGATCTTATCAGCTTATTAATCATAAGGGGGAATGCCCAATGCTTCCAATCAACATGCTCTACTTAAAGAAATATTATAAATCATGTTTGAAAATAATTATCATTAATGAAAATTCCATTTTAATTGAATCTCTTCCATGTTGAAAGTATTCTTATTTGGAATCCACCATATGTTTAGGGTAGGTGTAAGAAACCCGCGATCTTATCCTTCATCGACACAATACAAACACAAACTACACACAAACATATAAATAAAACACATATCTTTTATTTTGTACTTTGAGAGATAACCAAGCACACTCACCAGTGTCTAGGTCGAATGATGTGCTACCGCTAGTGTGTCATCCGAGTGGTCATCTTGCTTTGGAGGATGTAAGTCTACACGCTTTCCTTTCCTTACTAAGCCACTACACCGACAAGTGCCTTGTTAGTTTAGTAGGCCTTACCGCGTGGCCAGTAAGCTACCTCATGTTGGCTTCATTTAAGAGGATGTGAGTCTCCTATGCTTTCTTCTTAGATTTTCATAACTGACAGATATATTTGAGGTCTAGGATAAGTCCCCTAGTGTCTCCTTCCCTCTGAATGCTTCAAGTGGGTGCGCTTTTCCTCTAGGCTCCTTAATAGTCGCTCAGGTCGATAAGTTGTCCCACATGACAAACTATCCCGATGATCAGCTTGCTTGAAAGTCTAAGCCTACATGATTTCTTTCTGCTTGATCATTGCACCGATAGGCACCTTAGGTTGGTTGGTTCTCACTATGCACGGATACACCACTCATGTTGATGGATACACCTTAGGTTGGTTGGTTCTGCTTAGATACAATCATGGCAAATGTACTATGCTTTCTTGAGTTTGTACACCTATAGGCTTTCTTTTACAGGGCTTAAGATAATGCCCCTAGCAATACCTCCTTTATGGGAACCATATTTGGATCATGTCCTTTGCAACCCCATTTAGACACTACCCAGGTTACTATCAGATTGGACAATTCCCCTCTCCTAGTAACCACCCATGTGGTTGGAGAACATGTCTTGTGGATATGTAGATTTCTTCCTTTGTCCATTAAATTTGTGATCAAGGATGATATATCTCCCGGTGTGGTCCCTCAACACCAACAGGTCCACACAAATATATAAACAAAATATTTATTCACTTGTGGATTAGAAGCACACACCCTAGTGGTACCTTTTCCCAAGTAGTATCCTATCTTTAGGCGGTGTCATCAAAAGTCCCTATAGAATCTCTACCTCACGAGTTGATATAAGTCCCGAACAGTATTCACTCAGAAGTCACTCGTAAGTTTGGTTTGATTTGTTGTGCTACTAACAGGTCACCCCAGCAGTTGTTCCCTAGTATAGAAGATGTAAGTTTGCTACGCCTTCTTCCTAACACAATTATTGCACACTGAAAAGAAACCCCTTAGGTTGGCTAGCTGTATCCCATGGCAAGTAGACTATCCTTTTGCATTTGTAAATTTGAGATAGGACAAGTCCGATATAGCCCCTTCTCAATGGGTCCATCACACACCGATAAGGTCCATAAATTAAATCTATCAAATTTGACCGAGCTCACATTCCCAATGGATATTCCCTCATTTTGAAATCAAACTAAACCAAATAAACCATATTAAATCACATGAAATTAAGATAAAATTAATCTTGACTACTTTTGAGTTGACATAAGTCCCCAGCGACATTCACTCAGTAGTCGCCCTAGGTTAGGATCGATTCATTGTCCATCCAACAGGTCACCACAGTGATTATTCCTCACTTTGGAAGATGTAAGTATGCTATGCCTTCTTCCAAGCATAGCCATTGCACACCGAAAGGAAACCACTTAGGTTGGCTCACCAGATAAACTATCCTTTTGGATTTGTAAACCTGAGGTAGGTCAATGCTGATATATTACCTTCTCAGTGGGTCCATTGCACACCGACTGGGTCCATACATTAACTCAGATTAAATTGAACCCAATATGATTTTCCCAGTTAAATCACACCCTTCTCCTAGTGGAGCCCCAAATCATATATAAACAAGTCAAGCAAACAAATCAAATTCAAAACCAAGCCTAGTGGAGCCAAATTAAACTAACTCCCCCAATAGAGTCTAAATCAAAGAAATCCAACCAAACTCTTATCCCCAGCATATACATCCACACACACATCTATAAAATCAAACTCAAATCCTATTCCCCAGTGGATAGCCCAAACTTGTTTCCCTAGTGAAAGGTTCATATACCCAATCCCAGTGAACTCAAGCCCATATCTCTAGCAGATATGCCTCCACATCAATTAAAACAAAACAATTTAAAGTCGATTCGATCTTAATCCCTAGTGGATTATAGATTCTTATCCCTAGCAAATCTTCTTTCCACAAATCATATAATCAAATCAGATTCAAATCTTATCCCCAGCCAATTTTTTCTTCTATGATCTCAACATAGACCCCTCACATGTCATGTCCAATGCATGTGTGATCCTCTAGTGGATCTCCCTCCATGTCCTTGACATGGAAATCTCATCAAATCTTATTTCTTCTCTTATGCACACCTTTAATACTTCAACCGAAGCCTAACAATGTATTCATTCAAATTACATCATATTAACATTGAATCAACATTTTATGATTTGTGATGTTGCAAGCTCAAACTAACTATACAATATCATGCTAAACATATTATAGTGTGAATTAACACACTATATTATATTATAATATATGATGTTATATTATAATTTCCTATTATATATATATTGTCTAACATTACACCTCATTAGAATCACTTAAAAGGAACAAATAAAACTTTTCTTCAAAATATGAATAATGTTCATTTTGGATGTAAAATTATTATTTTTTTATTAGAAATGGTAAAATAGCATAATTTTGGTGTTGCTTCTTGGTGCGTGTTATGAATTTGGCCAAATTCTTCCATCTCAACATTCAAATTAACATTTTTGTGAGTTTTGACCCAATCCATTAAAACAAAAGTAAAACATACTAAAATATACAATAACATTTAGTAACACACCACCACAATCATATATATGTGAAGTTATATTGTTATGAACATTATATTTTAATATGCTTTCATATAATATATTATCTTACATTACACCTTAAAATGAATTACTTTAAGCAAAAAAATTATAAAATTTGGTTGAAAAATGAACATTTATTTTGGATGCAAAATTCCATTCTTTTGATGAAATGACACACCATAGCACAATGATGTTCCCTAAGACCTTAAATTTGGCCAAATCCATCATCTTATATTATAAATTAGTATTTTAATGAATTATACCATTACAAACTCTATTACATCATACTATAACAAAATTAAAATATGTTAAACAATAAGTAGTAATACATAATAGTATGCTATAATGCATGATGCTGCTATGTTATGGCATCCTATATTATAATACACTATAACATATTATATTATATTATATTGCATCACATCACAAGGGATTGCTTAAGATAAAAAATCATAAAAATAGTCTAAATAATAAATAACTATATATTTTAGTTGTATCACTTACATATTTTAAATGGAAGTAATATATTATGATGCCATGCTCTACCTATTATGAATTTGGCCAAATTCCACCATTTTAAAGTCTAAATCAAAAAATTTTATAAATAATGCTAGCATAGGCTTGACTGCATGCTTTTAAAATACTAAAAGAATTTAAAATGTCGAATAATATATTATGATATATGATGTTATACTATGCTACAACATATAATATTTATTTTGTACATAAAATCTTACTTTTAGACTACAAGTGGCATAGGACACCTTTGGTACTACAACCTAATTCCCACTTCAAATTTAACTTTCATCATCTAATTTATTAAATAACATTTTATGATTTATATTAATATAGACTATAGGGCACAACACCATAATATACTAAAACATTTCAAAACATCTTATAACATCCAGAAACACATCACTACATGCTCAAATAAATGATGCTACATTATACTATAATATATGGTATTATAATATGATTTAGGGTAAGGGTTTAGGGTATTCAAATCTCTAATAGTAAAGGGAAAGTCTCTTGATGACATTTTCTTTAGCTACCATAACTATGTTAAGATTAGGTGATTCTTTAGATCTACTCCTAATGACATCTTTATTCAAGGTCTAGGGTTTAAGGTTTAGGGTTAGGGTTTATGGTTAGTTTAGGGTTTAGGGTTTAGGGTTAATTTATGGTTTAGGGTTTAGAGTTAGCATAGGGTTTAGGGTTTGTGGTTTATAGTTTAGGGTTATAGGTTATAGGTTTTAGGATTTTTATGGTTTTAGGGTTTAGGGTTTAGGGTTTAGTGTTTTAGGTTTTAGGTTTTAGGGTTTAGGGTTTAGGATTTTTAGAGTTTAGGATTTAGGGTTTATGGTTTAGGTTTTAGTTTTAGGGTTTAAGTTTTAGTTTAGGGTTTAGGGTTTCAAGTTTTTTTAACAGAGAATAAATTCAGATTCAACATTTCTTATTTTCAATTTTATCAACCAAGTAACACCATAAGCTTTTTAAGATACAAGCGATGACATAGATAAAAAATGAGGACCCATAGAGCAAATCAAAAACCCTAGATAAGTAGAACCATCTCTACTGTAAAGACACTTCCATAGCGACATATCGATCAAATGTTATTCTTTGGTTCATCAGACCACCCCCTCACAGTAGCGAGATCCTCCATAATTTCCTTGATTTTCTCCCCCACATGTAATGTCCATCACTCCTCCCACCACCACCAATCACCACACCTCCATATCCACCCTCTCCGGATCCCCACCACCACTATGATAACACCTCGCCTCACCTCCATTAGATCTTGGCCTAATTGATGGTGATGTTCCTGCTATTAAGGTTCTACTCATTCTTAGAGTTTAGGGTTAATTTAGGGTTTGGGGTTTGGGGTTTAAGGTTTAGGGTTGTAGGTTTTAGCATTTTAGGTTTAATGTTTAGGGTTTTAGGGTTTAGGGTTTAGGGTTTTGGGTTTAGGGTTTATGATTTTATGGTTTAGGGTTTAGGGTTTAGGGTTTAGGTTTAGGGTTTAGGGTTGTAGGTTTAGGGTTTGGGGTTTAGGGTTAGTTTTAGGGTTTAGGGTTTAGGGTTTAGGTTTATTTATTTTAGTTTAGGTTTTTTATTTTTTTTATTATTTTGGTTTAGGTTTAGGTTTATTTTTCAGTTTATTTTTATTTTAATTTTAAATTTTAGGTTTAGGTTTAGGATTTTATTTTATTTTTCTAGGTTAAGGTTTCAGGTTTTTATTTTATTTTTATTTTTAGGTTTTATTTTTTAGTTTAGGTTTAGGTTTATTTTATTTTATTTTTAGATTAGGTTTAGGTTTAGGTTTAGTTTATTTTAGATTTAGGTTTAGGTTTATTTATTTTAGCTTATTTTAGTTTAGGTTTTGGTTTCTTTTATTTTAATTTTAGGTTTAGGTTTTTTGGTTTAGGCTTTTTTTTTTATTTATTTTTTAGGTTTTATTTTAGGTCTATATTTTTTATTTAGTTTATTTTTTTATTTTTGGATTTTATTTTATTTGAGGTTTAGTTTTTTATTTTAGGTTTTTTTATTTTTTAGTTTAATTTAAGTTTTTATTTATTTTATTTTTAGTTTTATTTTATTTTATATTTTATTTTCTTTTTGAGTTTAGGTTTAGGTTTAAGTTTAAGTTTAGGTTTTAGTTTATGTTTTTATTTTATTTTATTTATTTTTTATTTTATTTTGGTTTAAGTTTTTTTATTTATTTTATTTTTAGGTTTTATTTAGTTTAAGTTTAGGTTTTTAACTATTTAGGGTTTAGGATTTAGGGTTAATTTATGGTTTAGGGTTTAGGTTTGGGTTTAGGGTTTAGGGTTTTATGTTTTTTTAAGTTTTAGTTTAGGGTTTAAGGTTTTTTTAATAGAGAATTAAATTCAATATTTCTTCTTTTGATTTCATCAACCAAGTAGCACCCCAAGTTTTCTAAGAGATAAGCGATGACATAGATAAAAAAATGAGCACCAATAGAGCAAATCAAAAATAGATAAGTAGAACCATCAATACTATAAAGACACAGTTTCATAAGTAGTAGATCGGATCATTCTTCGTTCTCTTGTTCCCATTAGAACCACCTCTCAGTAGATCACCCATCATATCCATCTCTACACCACACCACCTCATGCTCCCTCCCACCTCCATAACCACCACCTCCTCCATATCCACATCTAGATTCTCCACCACCACTTTGATAATCCTTTGCCTTCCACCTCCACCATGAGATTTTAGAGCCTAGTTGATGATGATGTTCCTTCTATCAAGGTTTTGCTTATTCTTAAAATTTTTGGGTTTAGTTTAGGGTATAGGTTAAGGGTTAGTTTAGGGTTTAGGGTTTAGGATTAGTTTAGGGTTTTAGGGTTTGGGTTTAGGTTTGG
Organism: Cymbidium sinense; assembly: GCA_021442155.1. Lineage (NCBI taxonomy): Eukaryota > Viridiplantae > Streptophyta > Magnoliopsida > Asparagales > Orchidaceae > Cymbidium > Cymbidium sinense. Next base: position 52,079,255 of record CM038220.1, on the reverse strand, counting down.
GTTTGCTTGGGTTTTGGGGGGGTTTAGGTTTAAGTAGGGTTTAGGTTTAGGTTTAGGGTTTTGGTTTAGGGTTTTTTGGGTTTAGGTTTAGGTTTAGGGTTTAGGGTTTAGTAGTTAATTTTACAGTCTAAGTTTTACGGTTTACGGTTTAGGATTTAGGGTTTAGGATTTTTTTTTTAAATTAAGTAAACCGGTAGGTTTAGGTTTATTTAGTTTATTTTTATTTATTTGAGTTTTTTTTATTTTTTATTTTTATTTAGGTTTATTTTTTTATATTTAGTTTAATTTATTTATTTTGGTTTATTTTTTTATTTTAGTTTATTTTTTAGGTTTTGATTTTTTAAGTTAAGTTTTAATTTTATTTTATTTTTTCGGTTTAAGTTTTCTTTTTTTATTTTTTAGGTTTAGGTTTAAGTTTTATTTTATTTTTAGTTTTAGGTTTTAGGTTTTATTTTAGGTTTATTTTAGATTTTATTTTTTTAGTTTAGGTTTAGGTTTATTTTAGTTTATTTTATTTTAGTTTAGTTTAGTTTAGGTTTAGGTTTAGTTTATTTATTTATTTTAGTTTAGTTTATTTTTTTTTAGTTTTTTTTTATTTATTAGGTTTTAGGTTTCTTTTAGGTTTATGTTTTTATTTATTTTAGATTTATTTTATTTTTATTTTATATTTAGTTTTTATTTTATTTAAGTTTTTTATTCTTAGGTTTATTTTATTTTTTGGTTTATTTAGTTTTTTTTTATTTTATTTATTTTAATTTATTTAGTTAGGTTTTTTTTATTTTATTTTATTTTAGGTTTAGTTTAGGTTTTATGATTTTAGGTTTTATTAGGGTTTAGGGTTTAGGTTTATGGTTTAAGGTTTAGGTTTAAATTTAGGTTTAGGTTTTAGGGATTAGGGCTTAGGGTTAGGGTTTAGGGTTTAGTTTAGTGTTTAGCTTTAGTTTAGGGTTTGAGTGTTTATAGGTTTAGGGTTTAGGGGTTCAGGGTTTAGCTTTTTAGGGTTTAGGGTTTAGGGTTTAGGGTTTATGGTTAGTTTAAGTTTAGGAGGTTTAGTTTGGTTTAGGATTTTTGGGTTTAGCTTTAGGGTTTAGGTTTGTGTTAGTTTTAGGGTTTAGGATTAGGTTTATTTAAGATTTAGGGTTTAGGGTTTAGGGTTTAGGTTTTTTTTAATTAAGGTAGTTTTTTAATTAGTTTATTATTTATTTATTTTAGTTTATTAGATTTTTTTATTTTATTTAGGTTTATTTTTATTTTATAGTTTATTTATTTGTTTATTTATTTTAGTTTAGGTTTTATTTTAGTTTATTTTTTTAGGTTTAGGTTTAGCTTTATGCATATTTTTTTTAGTTTATTTTTATTTAATTTTTTGGTTATAGTTTATTTTTTTTATTTTAGGTTTAGGTTTAGGTTTTTTTATTTATATTTTTAGATTTTAGGTTTTATTTTAGGTTTAATTTTAGGTTTTATTTTTTAGTTTAGGTTTAGGTTTATTCTTAGTTTATTTTATTTTTTTTTAGTTTAGTTTAGGTTTTATTTATTTTATTTATTTTAGTTTTTTATTTTTATTTATTTACTTTTAGTTTAGGTTTAGGTTTATCTTTAGGTTTTAGTTTAGGTTTTTATTTTATTTTATTTTTTATTTGATTTACATTTAGGTTTATTTATTTATTTTATTTAAAGGTTTTATTTAGTTAAGGTTTAGGATTTTAGGTTCTTAGGGTTTAGGGTTTAGGGTTTACGGTTTAGGGTTTTTTTAAGGGTTTAAGGTTTTAGTATTTTTTAGGGTTTAGGGTTCAGTGTTTTTTTTTTAATAAAACCCGCAGTGGGGAGAATTTTATTGCCACAAAGAAAGAATTACAAGGTCGTTAGGAGGGGATAAAACTCAAGACTATCAGACAATCAACCTAGAGAAAATCAAACTAATACAATATAAAAAAGAAAAAAACAAAACTAACAAACAAAAGCAAAGAGAACCAAAGACCACAAAGAAAGAGGAGAAAGAGAGAATCCACATCTGTGACCAAGGAAAGAAGGAAACCTACAAAGAAATCAACAAAAGAGAACAAGAATGAGCAAGAATGAAAAGTAGAAGAAGAGAAAGGAGAAAAGAGCTTAGTTATAGAAAAAGGGGTAACAAAATTTGTGAGTAATAAACTTCAAAAGAAGGGTTACAATCACAAAAAAGGCTACCAACCAAAAAAAGAAGAAGAAAACATCCTAGCTATCACTGCCAACAAACCTTAGAAGAGTACTTGACCAAGTAGTAGAGCTAGCTTAGAGAAGAAATAGCTAATCAAATAGGAGAAGAAACCATAGAAAGAGGACAGGCAGCTAAGTAAATCTAACATACAAAAAACTAGCTTTATCTAAGTTAGAAAGGTCTTTTAATTTCTTAGGAATATTATCATTGGAAATAAGGTAAAATTAGGAGATAACCCCCCAAGCCATCTAAAAAATTAGTACAAGCATTACCTTCTCTGAAAATATGAGTCATCTTAAAAGAAAGCTTAGAAATAATAACTTTCATATTCCTAAGTAAATAGAAAAGTTCAACATTATCCTTGTGATTAGAGTTGATCATAGTAACAACCATCTCAGCATCAGATTCCAACCAAATGGAAAGAAAATTTCCCTCCAAACAAAGCTTAAGAGCATGATAAACAGCCATCAATTCAACCATAATAATAGAAGTAATAGAGAGAGGAGTAGAAAAAGCCAAGATATTACTCCCAAGATTATTTTGAAAAATACCACCACAACCAGACTTATTAAGTGCAACATAGACATCAATATTAATTTTAATACAATAATTAAGAGGATTAATCTAGTAATGATTTTATAAGAAGGAGGCAAGTCCCAATAAGGAAACTTAATACCTAATTTGGAAGCAACAAACTTGCAACCTCTAAAATTAGTAACATTATGAAGCACAACTTTTTGTAAAAACAATTTTATGTCTTTGGTCCTAGCAAGAATCCTCTTATGATTCATAGGCACATTACGGTGGTTAGCATCATTTATATCAAGCCAAATAAACCAAATCAAAGTAACAGCAACAACAATTTTGATATGCCTTTAGACAGTATTAAGAAAGTAAGAGCTAAGGAGCTGCATTAAGTTAAAATTACCATTAAAAGAACTAAGGTTGAATAAGTCCTCATACCAATTCCAAATTTTAGAGGCAATAGCACCATTAACAAATACATGACTAACATTCTCAATATAAAAACAACACAAGCATTTAGAATGAAGATAAAATCCTTTATCCAAAAGTAAAGAATCAACAATAAAACTCCTTAAAATTCTCCATACAAGAATACAATAAGAGGTAGGAATAATGTTATTCCAAATCTTAAAAAGATAGGAGAAGAGGGTTTATTATCTCTAATATGGTGCCGGTATCTTTAAATGAAAAATCACCATTACTAGAAATTTTGTAAAGAACATGATCAAGTGATACCATCAATAGGAATCTTGATGATTTTATTACAAATGGAAACAAGACAAGTCATACAAAGAGACTGATTCAATCACCATTTAAAATAAAATGATTAACTTTTAAGAAGTACTAGAATGAGTATTAAGCATAGAGTCAATAAAGGAATCCCCCATCCAATTATCTTGCCAAAAGAAAGAGGAGCCACTATTGATACCCCAGAAAATGAGAGGTTCCGCTTGCCATTTAACAATAGAAAGGCGCTTCCAAACAATAGAATCACCATGTTTATAGCTACAAGTTAAAGGATGCTTACCTTTGTAGTATTTATAATTCGTAAAGTTAGCCCAAAGACTAACATTCTTTCTAAAATTCCACCAAAGTTTATAAGAAAAACATTGGTGGAATCCAACAAGGACCTGCAGCCAAGACCACCTTCAAATAAAGTACCACACATATTAGACCAAGAAGCCCAATGAAGCCTTTTGGCCAAAGGTCTAGAGCCCCAAAAAAATTTATTAAAAAGCCTTTCAATCTGAGTAATAACAAGAGAAGTAGGAACAATATTAAGCAACAAATAAAAATGAAGAGAGTAAAGAATACTTTTAATACCAATTAATCTACCACCAAAAGATAAAAAAATGAAATTCAAGGGTAGAAATCTTATTATGAATATTTTGGATAACCTCATCAAAAATGCGAGTCCTCTTAGGACCACAGTATAAAGGAGAATCTAAATACTTGATAGGAAGATATTGATGAGATAATCCAGTAATATCCTTTATTTTATTTATTCTATGAGAAAAAATAGGAATAGAGGAGATAAAATAGCTTTTCTAAGTATTGATCAAGAGGCCACTTTCCTTTTCAAAATTATTCAAAAAAACCTTCAATTTTTTAACATATTGTAATGAGCCATTACAAAATATAATGAAGTCATCAAAAACTTAAATGGGATATAGCCAAACCACCAAGATTCTAAAAACATGCTAGAATTCTTCTCAACAAAAAAATTAAATACGAGACAAATATTCAATAGCAATAATAAAAAGTTACGGAGAAAGAGGGTCACCTTGTCTAATACCTTGGGAGGACTTAAAGAAGCCAAAGTTTTCACCATTATTAACAAGAAAGAGAACCAAACATTGCCAATGATATTGTTAACTAAAGAGATAAGTTTTGTAGAGAAACCAAATAAAGAAAGAATGCTCCTAAGAAAATCCCAAGAAATGTTATTATAAGCTTTGGTAATATCAAGTTTAAAAATTAAATTTTCATCTCTAGTTTTCACATTTAACTCATGAATTAGTTCTCGTGCAAGCAAGATGTTGTCAAAGATAGTCTTACCTTTCACAAAGCCAGTTTGATTAGGACAAATAATCTTAGGAAGAAATTTACCAAGCCTACTAGTCAGAATTTTAGAAATTAGTTTATTAAAAAAATACAAAGACTAATAGGTCTAAAATCATTCCAAAAATTAGGATTATTTTTCTTGGGAAGTAAAGTATTTATGAATTGAATTTCCAAGAAAGAAATTCTTCATAACATTAATAAGATCAGATTTAACAATAAACCAAGCTTTTTGAAAGAATAATGTAGAGAAGCTATCCGACCCTGCAATAGAATTAACATTCATGCCATTAAGAATATTAAAAATTTCCTCATTCGAAGGAGGGGAAACCAAGGAATCATTATCCTCAAGAGACATAAGAGAAGGAATGATAGAGGAGTTAGATAACTGATCAAGTTGATAATTTTTATTTAAAAGATCTTTAAAATGTTAATAGCAGAAGAGAAAATATCCTCTTTTTGGTATTCCAAGAACCATCAGAATTCTTGAATTTATGAATCCTCCCAAGAACTCTCCTTTTCATAACCAAAGCAGGAAAATATTTTGTGTTTCTTTCCCCCTCAAAAAGATGTTTAGAAGTAGCCTTTCATCTCTAGTAAGTCTCCTCCATATTCTAATACTTAGTGAGGTTATCTTTAGCTTTAACAAGGTTAGAGAAAAAATAGAATCATTAATAACAAGTTCTTCCAAATATTTCACCTATTTTTCCATGTTCTTGGTATTATTAAAAAGATTTTTGAAACAATTTCTATTCCACCAATTAATATGGTGCTTAAGCCTTTTGAGTTTAAGCCAAAATCTCTTCATGCCAAAAACAGAATCATTTGAAGCAAGGGGACCATGCCAATTAGAAGCAATAGCATCAAGAAAATTGCTATCTTGTAACCACATATTTTGAAAATGAATATTTATAGTGACATTATTGTTATGAATAGCATCTTTAATTGAAATCAAAGGAGGAACAAGATCTGAGAGTGTTCTACTAAGATGTTCAATGGAAGTCAAAGGCCAACAATTTAACCAAAAACTATTAAATAAGGCACGATCCAAACATTGCCAAAGTCTATGATTATTCCAAGTAAACTAAGAGCCAATAGAACCAACATCATGCAAATTATAGTCCAAGATCATATTCAAGAAATCTTCCATAGAATGTAAATTCAGTGAAGAACCCCCTTTCCTTTCATCCATAGAAAGGATTGAAATCCCACCAACAATCCAAGAATTATTAATAGTAGAAGCAAAAGTAGATAATTGATCCCAAATAATTCTCCTTTCAATCTTATTACAAGCAGCATAAACAAAAGAGCCAAAAGCATGATAATCACCAAAAGAAATATCCATATTAACAACTTGATGAAAATCATTAATGACATTAATAGAAACATAATTATTCCAAAATAAGCAAATCTTATTGTTATTGTTAAAGTAATAATTGGAGAAACTAATCATTTTAGTTGCATGCATAATTTTAGTAGAAAAGATAAGAGGTTCAAGGATAACCAAGAAAATGACATTATAAACCCTACAAAGGTTCCTAATCCTATTCCTAATAGCAAGAGTACCAATGCCCCTAATATTCCAAAAACGAAAATTAAACATTAATTCTTATTGGGTAAAGAAGATGAAGAACATCGAGTCAATCCAGAAACTTTAGGAGGAAAATTTTTGAACTGTTTTTTCTTTTTCACAAAAATAGTTTGAAAACCAATTTCATTTCCAAAAGATTCATCATCAGAAGGATCATTAGAACTCTTAATAACTACAAATTTGGTAGGAGATTCCAACTAAAAAGGCACTAAAACATTTTTATCCATTAATTAAGAAGAAACCATAGGCAAAACACCATAAAAAATAGTAGTTAAAGAAGGAGTAGAAACAAATTTGTTAAGCAAACAAGAACCTGGTTGCACCACATCCACCTTATCTAAACCATCAACAACTTCCATATTAAAAGAATTAAAAACATCATTTTCTTTAAGAGGTTCTTGAAAGTCAGAAAGAAAGACATTATCTTTAAAATTTCCATATATCACAACAATCTTTAGGAGAGGAAATCAAAACTGGAATAACAACATCTTGAATAATTCTAGCGCAGAATAATAGCACCAAATCGATTACCATTCAAAGCAACATCATCATTTTGAAACATTTTCACAAGCATTCTCAATAGTTAAAACATTAGATAGATTCGAATACCATCAATAACATATTTATCTTTTAATCAAAATAGAAATTTTATTTTTATCGGTTAAATGATCTCCAGATTGATCAATCAACTTAGGATTTTTAACAAATTTTTTCTTAAGTTGAGGATGAGCAATGAAACAATCCGAAAAGACATGGCCATGGGTTTTACAATGATTGCATAAAATAGGAAAGTTTTTAAATTCAACCAGCTAAAAATATTCATACCTTTTTGACCCTATCCAAATCTCATTAGGATACTTCTTAGTAACATCAATTTCAACAAGGATACCATCAAGGCGAGCGACGCTTGCTTGATCGATTTGTAAAGGCCTACCAAAAATAGACCCAACAGCATGAAGAAATTGATGATTAACAAAATGTATCTGAAGATTAGGCAAAGCAATCCAAATAGGCACTATAGGAGATTCTTCTTGAATGTCAAAAAATGGAGTCCATTTAAGGATACACATTTGACAATTTTTAACTTAATAAGATCGACGAGAGAAAATTTGGCTATAATCAAGATCATTAGATAACTTTATGAGGACATGATGACCATCCAACAAACCAACTGAAAACACACCGGAGAGCTTTAAATCATGAAAGAAAAACTAAATATCTTCCATATTAGGCCAGGGAAAAGAAAATTTACAAATCAGAGTAAAGGCATAAGGCTCAGCTAGTTTCTCAATATCCAAATTAGAACACATTATAGCCACAACACCTATAAAAGTTGTATGAACAAGATTAATTGAAAATTCAGGGGAGGTTGAAGCATCCTTACCCGATAAGGCATCTTTAAAGGATTTAGAAGAAGAAAACTTAGATTTACCCAAGAAATCATCAACCCGAGGAGCAACTGAAGCCGTCATTTTAGCCATGCCAAATGTCAGAGGGAAATTGACCAAAGGCCAAAGATCAAAAACCTTACCAGTGAAAATCCTCAGGGAAGCCACAAGAGAAGACAAATAAAAATGGGTTCTTGAATCACCAGATTGTCAAAATGGGGAGGCACGCGGGCGAAAAAAAGGGTTTTGTTTATGTTTTAGTTATTATTATTATTAGTTAGTTTTATTAGTTATTAGTTAGTTAGTTATTAGTTATTATTAGTTTATTTATTATGGGTTATTATTAGTTTGGTTATTAGTTTTTATTAGTTAGTTAGTTATGAGTTTACTATTATTAGTTTAGGTTTTATTAGTTAGTTATTATTATTAGTTAGTTTATTATTATTATTAGTTTATTAGTTAGTTAGTATTATTAGTTAATTTAGGTTTTAATTTAGTTATTATTATTAGTTAGTTATTATTAGTTATTATTTATTTATTTTAGTTTTAGTTTATTTATTAGTTAATAGTTATTATTATTATTATTATTAGTTATTATTATTTATTATTAGTTTATTATTAGTTATTATTAGTTATTAATTATTATTTGTTAGTTTAGTTTGTTAATTATTATTAGTTATTAGGTTATTAGTTACTATTAGTTATTATTTATTAATATTAGTTATTACTTATTAGTTATTAGTTATTAGTTTAGGTTATTAGTTATTTATTATTAGTTATTATTAGTTATTAGTTAGTTATTATTAGTTATTATTATTAGTTTTTAGTTATTATTAATTAATTATTAGTTGTTTGTTTATAAGTTATTAGTTTACTTTTATTAGTTAGTTATTAAGTTTTATTATTAGTTATTAGTTTATTAGTTATTTATTAGTTATTATTATTAGTTATTATTAGTTATTTAGTTATTATTATTTATTTATTAATATTTTATTTATTAGTTATTAGTTAATTTATTTAATTTTAAGTTTTTGTTATTATTATTATTTTATTATTCTTATTAGTTATTAGTTTTTAGTTATTATTATTTTTATTAGTTTTTAAGTTTAGTTATTAGTTATTATTATTTATTATTGGTATTAGTTATTTATTAGTTTAGTTACTTATTATTATTTTTTAGTTATTATTAGTTATTTAGTTATTTATTAGTTTATTAGTTATTAGGTTATAGTTATTATTAATTATTAGGTTTAGTTATTTATTAGTTATTAGTTAGGTATTATTAGTTATTAGTTATTATTATTAATTACTAATTATTAGTTAATTTATTAGTATTTAGTTATTATTAATTATTATTAGATTATTATTGTTATTATTTATTAGTCATTAATGTTTTATTAGTTAGTTATTAGTTAGTAGTTATTTATTTATTTATTAGTTTTATTAGTTAGTTTGGTTATTGGTTAGTTTTATTATTAGTTTATTATTATTATTAGTTTAGTTATTATTAGTTTATTATTAGTTATTAGTATTATTGGTTATTATTTATTAATTATTATTGTTATTAGTTATTATTAGTTTATATTATTATTATTATTAGTTGGTTTATTGTTTTATTATTATGGTTTAGTTATTAGTTTTATTATTAGTTATTATTTATTAGTTATTAGTTGTTTTTTTTATTAGTTGTTTTTTTTAGTTATTTATTATTAGTTTTTAGTTTAATTATTAGTTATTAGTTTATTATTATTAGTTTTATTAGTTATTAGGTTTTGATAATTAGTTTAGGTTATTATTTATTAGTTTATTATTAGTTTATTTATTAGTTAATTATGAGTTTTATTATTATTAGTTATTAAGTTTATTATTAGTTTATCAATTTATTATTTAGTTATCAGTTAGTCTTTTAGTTTAGATTTGGTTATTGGTTTATTTATTAGTATTATTATTTGTTTATTATTGTTTTTTATTTATTATTATTAGTTTTTGGTTATTAGGTTTAATTATTATTATTAAGTTAGTTTATTAGTTAGTTATTTTAGTTATTAGTTTATTAGTTATTAGTTTTAAGTTTAATTATTATTAGTTATTATTACTAGTTAGTTTATTAGTTATTATTATTTATTATTATTATTAGTTATTAATTATTAGGTTTGTTATTAGTTAGTTTGGTTATTAATTAGTTTATTTAGTCATTATTATTTTTTATTAATTATTAGTTATTAGTTATAGTTATTTATTGGTTATTGGTTATTATTATTAGTTTATTAGTTTTTGGTTTTTTATTATTATTTATTAGTTATTATTAGTAGTTATTAATTATTTTTAGTTATTATTAGGTTATTAGTTAGTTTATTATGTTATTTAGTTATTATTTAATTATTATTAATTATTATTATTATTAATTTGTTATTATTAGGTTTAGTTTATTAGTTATTAGTTATAGTTATTATTATTATTTAGTTATTATTAGTTTTTATTACTTATTAGTTATTAGTTATTAGTTATTTGTTTATTAGTTTACTAGTTATTTACTATCTATTAGTTAGTTTATTAGTTTAATTATTATTTTTATTAATTTATTAGTTAATAGTTAATTAGTTTAGTTAGTTATTAGTTATTAATTAGTTTATTTAGTTATTAGTTATTATTTATTAGTTAGTTAATATTATTAGTTATTATTAGTTATTAGTTAGTTATTATTAGTTATTAGGTTTAGGTTATTAGGTTAGTTTTTATTATTAGTTAATTAATAGTTAGTTAGTTTATTATTGGTATTAATTATTATAGTGATTATTTATTGGGTTTAGTTATTATTATTATTATTAGTTAGTTAGTTTATTAGTTTATTATTAGTTATCAATTTTTATTATTAGTTATTAGGTTATTAGTTAGTTTATTTTTAGGTTTAGGGTTTAAGGTTTAGGGTTTAGGGTTTAGGGTTGTAGGTTTTAAGTTTTAGGGTTTAGGGTTTAAAGTTTTAGGGTTTAGGGTTTAAAGTTTATGGTTATAGGGTTTAGGGTTTTAGGGTTAAGGGTTTAGGGTTTAGTGTTTAGGGTTGTAAGTTTAGGGTTTAGGGTTTATTTTATTTTATTTATTTGTTTTATTTTTTAAATTTTTTAAATTAAGAAAATTGTTTGGTTTAGGTTTTTATTTAGTTTATATAGTTTATTTTTTATTTATTTTAGTTTACTTTATTTTTTATATAGGTTTATTATTTATTATTTACTTAGTTTAGTATATTTATTTTAGAGTTTTTTATTTTAGTTTAGCTTTTTTTATTTTAGTTTATTTTTTAGGTTTTTTGGTTTATCTTTATTTTGTTTAGTTTTATTTTTATTTTATTAGGTTTAGGTATTTTTTATTTTAGGTTTAGGTTTAGGTTTTATTTTATTTTCTTAGGTTTAGGTTTTAGGTTTTTTATTTTAGGTTTATTTTTAGTTTATAGTTTAGTTAGGTTTATTTTTTGTTTATTTTATTTTATTTAGTTTAAGGTTTAGGTTTAGTTTATTTTAGGTTTACGTTTAGGTTTTATTTAGGTTTATTTTTTAGGGTTAGGTTTTTATTTAGTTTTTATTTTAATTTATTTTAGGTTTCTTTATTTTACATTTAGTTTTTATTTTAGTTATGTTTTCTTTCTTAAGTTTATTTTATTTTTTAGTTTAGTTTAGGTTTTTATTTATTTTATTTTAGTTTAGTTTTTATTTTTTATTTTATTTTATTTTTACGTTTAGGTTTAGGTTTAGGTTTTAGTTTAGGTTTTTGTTTTTTTTATTATTTTATTTTCTTTAGGTGTAGGTTTTTTTAATTTATTTTATTTTTTACATTTTATTTAGTTTAGTATTAGGTTTTCAAGTTTTTAGGGTTTACGGTTTGGGGTTTAGGGTTTAGGGTTTAGGGTTTAGGGTTTAGGGTTTAGGGTTTAGGGTTTAGGGTAGGGTTAGGGTTTAGGGTTCAGGGTTTAGGGATAGTTTAAGGGTTTAGGGTTTACGGTTAGGATTTTTTTTGTATTACTATTTTAAAGTAAGTAAAGTCATATGCTTAGGTTTATTTAGTTTAATTAGTTTATTTTTTATTTATTTTTATTTAATTTATTTTTTATTGTATTTACGTTTAATTTTATTTTTATTTAGTTTAGTTTATTTATTTAAGGTTTATTTATTTTAATTTAGGTTTTTCTATTTTAGTTAATTTGTTAGGTTTAGGTTTATGATTATTTTTTAGTTTAGTTATTTTATTTTATTTTTATTTCTAGGTTTTTTTTTTATTTTTTAGGTTTAGGTTTAGGTATTATTTTTTATTTAGGTTTAGGTTTTAGGTTTTTATTATAGGTTTAATTTTAAGTTTTAATTTTTTAGTTTAGGTATAATTTTATTTTTATTTTATTTTATTTTATTTATGGTTTATGTTTAGGGTTAGGTTAGGTTTATTTTAGGTTTAGGTTTAGGTTTTATATATTTTAGTTTAGGTTTAGGTTTATATTATTTTTTATATTAGGTTTAGATTTTTTTTTTTTTTTGGGGTTTAGGTTTTATTTTTTATTTATTTTAGGTTTATTTTTTAGGTTTAGGTTTTATTTAGTTTTAATTTATTTTATTATATTTTATTTTATTTTAGGTTTAGTTTTATTTTACTTAGGTTTTTTATTTTTAGGTTTATTTTATTTTTTTCGTTTAGTTTAGGTTTTTATTTATTTTATTTTAGTTTAGTTTTTCCTTAGGTTTAGGTTTAGGCTTTAGTTTAGGTTTTTATTTTATTTAATTTTTTTCTTTGACTCAGGTTTAGGATTTTTTATTTATTTTATTTTTAAGTTTTATTTAGTTTAAGTTTTTAGGTTTTTAGTCTTTTAGGGTTAAGGGTTTAGGGTTTAGAGTTTAGGGTTTAGGTTTGGGTTTTAGGGTTTAGGGATTAGGATTATAGGGTTTAGGGCATAGGGTTTAAGGTTTAGGGTTCAAGGTTTAGGGTTTGAAGTTTTAGTGTTCAAGGTTTAGGATTTTGGGATTAGGGTTTAGGGTTTAGGGTAGTAGGTTTAAGGTTTAAGGTTTTTTTATTTATTTTAATTTTATTGTTTTATTTATTTTTTTAAATTAAGTAAACTGTTAGGTCTAGGTTTTTATTTAGTTTATTTAGTTTAATTTTTTATTTATTTTAGATTATTTTATTTTTTATTTTTATTTAGTAAACTGGTAGGTTTAGGGTTTAGGTTTATTTATTTTAGTTTAGATTTCTTATTTTAGTTTAGTAGGTTTAGTTTTAGGTTTATGCTTATTTTTTAGTTTAGTTTTATTTTTATTTTATTTTTTTGGTTTAGGTTTTTTTTTCTATTTTTTGTTAGGATAATGTTTAGGTTTTTATTATATTTTTTTAGGTTTGGGTTTTAGGTTTTTATTTTAGGTTTATTTTTAGGTTTTATTTTTAAGTTTAGGGATAGGTTTATTTTTAATTTATTGTATTTTATTTAGTTTTAGGTTTAAGTTTAGTTTATTTTAAGTTTAGGTTTAGGTTTTATTTATTTTAGTTCTGTTAATTTTATTTTAGGTTTAGATTTATTTTAGTTTGTTTATTTGAGGTTTAGGTTTTTTGTTTTAGTTTAGGGTTAGGTTTTATTTTTTATTTAATTTTATGTTTTATTTTTAGGTTTATATTTTAAGGTTAGGTTTTTATTTAGTTTTTATTTTATTTTATTTTTGGTTTATTTTATTTTTATTTTACGTTTAATTTTAATTTTATTTAAGTTTTTTTTCTTAGGTTTATATATTTTAATTTAGTTTAGGTTTTATATGTATTATTTTAGAGTTTTTTTATTTTTATTTTATTATATTTTTACGTTTAGGTTTAGGTTTAAGTTTTTATTTTATTTATTTTGTTATTTTATTTAGGTTTAAGTTTTTTATTTATTTTATTTTTAGGTTTTATTTAGTTTAGCTTTAGGTTTTTAGGGTTTAGGGTTTAGGGTTTAGGGTTTGGGGTTTAGGGTTTAGAGTTTAAGGTTGTAGGATTTAGGGTTTAGAGTTTGGGGTTTATGGTTTAGGGATTTAGGGTTTAGAGTTTAGGATTTAGGGTCTAGGGTTTAGGGTTTAGGGTTTTAAGTTTAGGGTTTAGTGTTTTTCTTTGTATTTTTTTTAAATTAAGTAAACTCATACATTTAGGTTTATTTAGTTTATTTTAGTTTTTTTATTTTTTATTTAATTTTTTTAGTTTTATTTCTATTTTGTTTAGTTTATTTATTTTAGATTTATTTATTTTATTTATATTTAGTTTAGGTTTAGGTTTTAGTTTAAGTTTTTATTTTATTTTATTTTTTAATTTAATTTAGGTTAAGGTATTTTTTATTATTTTATTTTTAGGTTTTATTTAGTTTAGGTTTAGGTTTTTTGGTTTTTAGTGCTTAGGGTTTAGGGTTTAGGGTTTAGGATTTGGGGTTTAGGGTTTAGGGTTTCGAGTTTAGGGTTGTAGGTTTGTTTAGGGGTTTGGTTTAGGATTTTTGTGGGGTTTAGGATTTAGTTTTAGGTTTTGGTTTCTTTAGGGTTTAGTTTAGGGTTTAGGGTTTAGTTTTAGCGTAGTTTAGTGGTTTAGGGTTTATAATTTAGAGGTTTTATTTTAAATTTTATTAATTTTTAATTTTATTTTTTAAAATTAAGTGAAAGTGGTTTAGTTTTATTTTATTTATTTTAGTTTATTTTCTTTTTAATTTTATTTAAGTTTACTTTTATTTTACTTGGTTTATTTATTTGAGTTTTATTTATTTTAGTTTATTTTTTAGATTTAGGTTTAGCTTTATTTTTTAGTTTAGTTTTATCTTAATTTTATTTTTTAGGTTTAGGTTTTATTTTTGGTTTTTAGGTTTAGGTTTAGGTTTTTATTTTTTATATTTAGGTTTTCATTTTAGGTTTTTATTTTAGGTTTATTTTTATGTTTTATTTTTTAGTTTAGGTTTAGGTTTATTTTTAGTTTATTTTATTTTATTTAGTTTCAGGTTTAAGTTTAGTTTATTTAAGGTTTAGGCTTAGGCTTTATTTATTTTAGTTTAGGTTTAGATTTATTTTATTTTATTTATTTTAGGTTTAGGTTTTTTATTTTAATTTAGGGTTTAGATTTTATTTTATTTATTTATTTTTAGGTTTATTTTTTAGGGTTAGGTTTTTATTTAGTTTTTATTTTATTTTATTTTTATTTTAAGTTTAGTTTTTATTTTATTTAGATTTTTTCATAGGTTTATTTTATATTTTAGTTTAGTTTAGGTTTTTATTTATTTTATTTTAGTTTAATTTTTATTTTTTATTTTATTTTATTTTTAGATTTAGGGTTAGGTTTAGGTTTTGGTTTACGTTTAGATACAAGTGTTAGTTTTGGTTTTTATTTTATTTTATTTTAATATTTTATTTAGGTTTAAGTTTTTTATTTATTTTATGTTTAGGTTTTATTTAGTTTTGGTTTAGGTTCTTAGGTTTTTAGGGTTTAGGGTTTAGGGTTTATGGTTTGGGGTTTAGGGTTTAGGGATTGTTATTATATTTTGATTTAGAGTTTAGGGTTTAGGGTTTTAGGATTTAGGGTTAGGTTTAGGGAGGTTTAGTTAGGTTTAGTTTAGGGTTTAGGGTTCCACGATTTTGGGTTGTTTAGGTTTAGGGTTTTTATTATATATTTTTTTTAAATTAAGTAAACTCGAACATTTAGGTTTATTTAGTTTATTTTAGTTTATTTTATTTAGTTTTATTTTTATTTTTATTTAGTTTAGTTTATTTATTTTGGGTTTATTTATTTTATTTTAGTTTAGTTTTTCATTTTTTATTTTTTATATTTAAGTTTAGGTTTAGGTTTTAGTTTTGGTTTTTATTTTATTTTATTTTTTTTAATTTGAATTAGGTTTTGGTTTTATTTATTTATTTTATTTTTAGGTTTTATTTAGTTTAGGTTTAGGTTTTTAGGTTTTTGAGGTTTAAGGTTTAGGGTTTCTAGTTTATGGTTTAGGGTTTAGTTTAGGGTTGTAGGTTTTAAGTTTTAAATTTTATGGTTTATGGTTAGGGTTTAGGGTAAGGGTTTATGGTTTGAGTTTTAGGGTTTAGGGTTTAGGGTTTAGGGTTTAGTGTTTAGGGTTTAGTGTTTTCGAGTTTAGGGTTTAGGGTTTATTTTTTTAATTTTTTTTAAATTTAAGTGAACTGGTAGGTTTAAGTTTATTTATTTTATTTATTATTATTTTATATTTTTTTTCTTTTTTTATTTTTATTTAGTTAATTTTATTGATTTTAGGTTTATTTATTTTAGTCTATTTTTTAGGTTTTGGTTTAGGTTTAGGTTAATTTTTTAGTTTAGTTTTATTTTTATTTTTATTTTATTTTTAAGTTTTGGTTTTATTTTTTGTTTTTAGGTTTAGGTTTTAGGTTTTTATTTTAGGATAGTCTAGTAGTGCACCTCAGTTACTCCCTCCGAGCTACCTCTTCTGCTAGCTCCTCTTCTACTGGCAAGAGCATTGTATCTGCGGATAAGGTATAAGGGTTTAGGGTTTGAGTTTTAAGGCAACACTTAGTTACTAAATCCCTTACTCTGCTTACTTTACTTGCTTTTTATCATTTACCTCCATCAAAAATATAATTAATGAAGAAAGCTAATTCTACTTATATATTATCTTCTTTTGATGCTCTTGATTTTATTCTTATTGAAAGCTCTCCCACTCTAAATAAAAATAAGCTCACCTGTGGGAAAAGTAAATCAAACTATACCTGTAAAGCAGAGGTTAGCTAAATATACATATAATCCCAAGGAGTTGTATTTATAATTTAGACTTAGCACCCTACACATGGGTAACTAAGCCCACCTATCCTAACTTGGATTATGCTTAAGGATATAAGAAACTTGCAAAAAGAGCATTCACATGTATTTTTAAGCATCCCTTAAGCATAATCCCCTAGAGCATGTTTAGGCCTATCATCCATCTACAAAGCATACACCCTAACATCCAATCTAAAATACATCATAAAACAAAACATACATCACATCATACACCATCCTAATTTAGAGCTAGAAGTGGTGACTTAATGTGTGTATTAAAGCTTGTGTGGTAAGTCTTGTTAGGAATTAGTGTTGTATTTTCTAAGTGTAAAAGGATTCAATTTAATATGAAAGGTTGATTTTACTTGAATTAGTTTAATTGATTTGAGAATTTTAATTTGTGTTTTCTTTTATTTCATTTCATTACACTTAGTAACTAAGTGTTATAAAGAGAGGAAAAGAGGACTACCCTCTTTCATCCCTACCTTAAGTCACTTTCTAAAGTATATTAATTTGATTTAGTTCTCTTTGGTGAATGACATATTAAATGATTTAATTAATCCTAGGTTTAGGTTCACTTTAAATAATCCTATTCAAAATGAAAGGTATCTTAAGATTAATTTAATTCAATTACTACCACATGACATATATTTAATCATTCCTTTCCATCACATGTAACATGCATATGATTTATCCTAAATGTATCTATACATCCAACATATTTTAACACACTAAAATGATGAATGTACATGTATGTTTAGAATTTATATTTTATTTGATTGAATTATTTAAATATATTAATTTAAAACTTTATCCAAATTCTTATATAAAAAAGACGTAAGAATGAAATTAAATAGGCATGTGCCGTTGTTAAACCAGGGAAGTCTGGTAATCAAATGACCTCCTTGGAGCTAGCTAAAGCCTCATATTTTCGGGATGTCCATATTATATACCCATTTATGTTCAAACATATGTAAATTCATATACATGAACATAAGAAGTAAGCTCCAAATCATATGGCTAATTAATTAAACCACTTAGTCAATTATGAATGCATGCAATTTTAATGTAAAATGGGATTTTCATTCACTAATCACATATACATATACATGTACAAAGATATAAAGTAAGTACATGTTGTTAAACCAAGGAAGTGAGGTAATCAAATGACCTCCTTGGGGCTAACTAAAGCCTTATTCCTGGATGTCAGACTATATACTACTTTTCTTGGACACACATGGATGTATACATAAATGAGGGAAAGAAAACCATGCAAAGATTGTATATTTTTTTTATTGAATCATTTTTATATATATGAATTAAAGCTCTATCCAAATTCTAATGTTGAAATACATAATAATGAAATCAAATGGGTTTGTGTCATTGTTAAACCAGGGAAGTGAGGTAATCAAATGACCTCCTTGGGGCTAAAGCCTCATGTTCTGGATGTCCGGACTATATACCCATTACCATTCAATCTTATATAAATCAACACATGAATAGAGGAAAGAGAACTCAACATTCATACACTTAAGCTATAAGCACATGCATTTCTTATGTATTTATAACTAGCATCATAACACATATTATTATTCATTTATAAGCTTTTGAAAAAATACATTTGATTTAATAGTGATAATAGCCATGCATATATTAAATTAAATCAACACATGCAAGCTTACATAAAGGAAATCCATTTTATTTTACTTGATTTTGAAAAGATGGATGCATGAATTCAAATGACATACCAAATTTAACATGATTGGAAAGAGGATAATCAAATATAAGCATGTGATTCATTCAACCAAACTAGTTCTTAAGACATCAAATCAAATAAGATTATTTAAAGCAAACCAAAGCTCTTTATTAATTAAGTTTTGGATTTGATTTGATTTAAAGAGGAGAAGAGAAATCATCACTTGTTTTAAACCCATTCCCACATTAGATTTGATTTAATTTAAGGAAATGTAATTAAGTTGATTTTATTTAAGTTGAACCCTTAATTAGATGAATTAATTACCCTTACCTATGTCACTTAAAGTAATTAACTAAATAATTATGAGCCAACATGATATGCATGGAAAATAAACTTGCAATGATCCTAGAAATAAAAGGGGCCTAATGCAATTGGCTCATGATTAATAAATTAGATTAAGGACTTAATTAATTACTCTTATGGTTTTCCCACACATGTGGACTAACCATAATTTCATTAAACTCCTTTAGGTTATTAAACACCCAAAAGATCAACACCATGATTTAATTAATTAAGGTCTATGTGATTATGATTTCAATTTTAAGTGATTTAATTAATTAGTTAAATCTTAACAATTAATTTCATTTTGAAAAGTGTAAAATGAACTTGGGAAAGGGGTCCCAACCTATTATTCCTTGTTCACTTAATATTGAACAATGATTAATAAACTTAATTAACCAATTTGTTACTATTCATGGGATTAATTAATCATTAACTTAAAGAGTAGTTAAGGTTTAATTAGTCAATTTTCCTAATTTGAGCAATAAATCCCAAGAAAATCATTGAGGTGAGGTCATCCCATTAAATTAACCTCAAAATTTGGGATTAATTGCTCAAGTAATTAATGAGTAATTAAACTAATTAATTATATAATTAAACCTTAATTATTATTCAAAATTAGTTAGATCATTTTTTAATTAATTCTCCAAATACCTTTAAAATGAGTATTTTTTTTGCATTTTTTATTTCTTTATGATTGTTTATGATTTTTAGATGTTTCAACCATTAAAATAATTAATTAAGCCTAATTAAATCTAATCTTGTTGGGCCACTCTGTGCATGCTTCCACATGGCATCATGAGATTGGCTACTTAAAACTTATCTTCGAGCCTTACGTGGCGTGGCGGGCGCTTTCTTCATCTCCATCCGATCTAAGGATGGCTATGATTAATCCCACAATAGATTAAATAAGATCGATCTAGAGGATCAAATCACCATCTATTTTGATCACGTGAAATGGATGGTGCGTGATCTAATCACAGTGAGGAGAATGGAGTTCATCGCCATTGCTCACTTGATGCTTGAGCTTGGATCAACTCAAAAGGTCACACCTTCATGACATCCATAGAGGATTCAATGTCAAGATCACACGAGATGCAAGTTTTCTTCAAAAGCTCCAACCATTTTTTAAGGATCGATTTTGGAAGCATACCGAGCTCAAGATTGGGCTCGAATGATTGAGGAAGCTTCATCTAGTGGAGATAAACCTTGTTCAATTGGATCAATTCCTTGATGTTCACTTGAAGGGACGATGATTTGGAGCTCGACTTTGATCAAAGTCCCACCTTTGTGCTTGAGGAAGCTTGATGATGATTCATTCTTGCTCGAGGCCTAGGAAGGTGCATGCAAAGTTAATTTGAGTTTGATGGAGAAATGGGAAGTTAGGTCAAAATGAGTGTCTTATTTTGATGGATGAGAATGGCATTTTTTGATGAGAATGAGCTTGGGAGCTTAGGGAATGGCTCATCTTGGGTAGCTAGGGCTCAGAGGAATGATTTTTTGTGTGTATTTGAGTGGAAACGAGGGGTGTATCCCATCTTTATCTTGGATGGGATGGATGGTATGGCTTCTAGTGGCCATGACCATCTCGGGAGTCATGGGTGGTAGGGAGGAGGTGAGTTGGCTTGACTTGGTTGGTTAAAGGTGTGGAGGTGGCTGCCAAGGAGGAATCATGGGTGTCCTATGGGTTTCAAATGCTCCAATGGGGAGGGTGAGGTGATTTCACCTCCCATGGGTCATGGCCAACCACCCCTTGGGTGTTGGATGTCCTAGGTGCCTAGGTGGACCATTGGGAGAGTACAAAGGAGGAATGGAAATGACCACTTACATGGGTGATTTGTCTCATGTGATGCCTTTGACCAAGAATGATCATTTGGCATTGGATTTGATTTGGGCAGATTTGAAATGAGGTGGGTTAGCCCAAATTTCAAGTCAATTGGAGTTGATTTAGTTAGGTTTGGCTTAATTTGACTCATTTAGGTCAAATTGGGTCAAAATTGGGTCAAAGGGTTGGTTCAAGTTCATATGATCATTTGATGTTTTGGTTCAATTGGTTTGGTTTAGTTTGGCTTAGATTTGATGTTGGCTCATTTGAATTCATTTGGGTCAAATGGGTTAAGTTGACCAATTTGACCAAATTGGCCAAATTGGCTTGGTTTGGGTGTTGGTTTGGGTTTAGTTGACCAATCAAAAGTGATTGTAGGCTTTGGTTTTAATTATTTTAGATTTGGTTTTGATTTAGGCCAACTTGAACCTTTAGGTCAATTTGGGCTAAGTTGGTTCAATTGGGTCCAATCATGACTTTGGTCAAGTTCAACAATCAATTTGGAATGAACTTGAGCCATTAGTTGCAATCAATTTGGTTTATATTTTGATTTGACCCAATTTGGTCTTTTAAGTCTATTTGGGTCAACTTGGGTCAAGAGGGACATTTAGGTTTGGTTTGACTCAGTTGAAGGTCAAGTCATATTCAAATATTGATTTTGATTTGGTATTAATCATTAGTTTCAAGGGATTTGGCTTAAGATGCAATTTGGCTAGTTTGGGTTCATATGGGTTAAGGGGTTGTCAAATGACCAAGTTGACTTGGTTTGACTAATTTATGATAGTTGATCAACTTAGGGTGATCAACAATCATGATGGGAGGTTTTGATGGGCTTGGTTCAATCCAATTTGGGTAGGATTAGAACTTGGCTCAAATAGGTCAAATTGGCCACTTTGGGTCAAGTGGACCAATTGGGTTTTTGGCTTGATTTTGGGTTGAGTTTGATTTAGTTGAGTTTATATATGGATTTGGGATTGATATATAAATTCAATTTGTAACTTGTTCAAATGGGTTTTGGTTCATTTGAAAATTTCAAGTCAAAAGAGTTAGGTTTGACTTGGGTAGATTTTGGTTTGGCTTGATGATTGTAGATTGTATTTATATTTATGAATATGATTGAAGGTATGATTGATTCATGAGAAAATTGATTAAATTTGGGTTTTGGAATGAAGGAATTTGGCTAAGTCCATGGAGTTGGGTCACATGGCTTAGGTTTTGATTTTGATTTGGTTTGATTTAGTTTTGATGATTTAAATGTATATTTCATTTAAATTTGTGAAGATGATTGAAAATATGATTTATTTGTGAGAAAATCATTGATTGATTTGGATTAAGCTTTAGCTAAGTCCATGGGATAGGTCATATGGCTTAGGAAGTGTTTTTATTTTATTTGATTTAGTTTGATTTAGTTTAGATCATTTGAATTTAGATCTGATTTTTATTCAGGAAGATGATTGAAGATATAAATTGATTATGAGAAAATCAATTGATTTTGGATTTATTTGGATTAAGATTTGGCTAAGTCCATGGGATAGGTAATATGGCTTAGGAAGGGTTTCAAGTTTGGATTTGATAATGGGCTTGAATCATTTGGTTTTGGAATTTGGGTTTGGATTTTGATTTTAATTTGATGTTTGAATTGATCTTGTGGTTTGGTTCGAGAAGGTGAACATGGATTGGATTTGGGTTGTAGGGTAGGTTGATTATCCTAATCAAGATAACCATATGGTTAACCCTTCTAAGTCTTTAGGCTTAGGTTAAGTGTTTAAAGTGCCTTATTACTAGGGAAGTCTTAGTGTCTAGAAAGTCTAAGATGGGAAGATTGAATCTGCACACCAAAAGTGAGGTCAATAGGCCTTAGGCTCCATAGTGTTTCCCATGGAGATAGATGATTGGATGACCAAAGCCAAGTTTCATATTATAGACTGGGATACATCTCTCAGCACTTTTCTTGGGAGACCATGGATACATGAGAACAATATAGTTCCATCCTCTCTACATCAATGTATGAAGTTTGTGAGAGGTGGGATCATCTACTATGTCAAAGGTCATCTCAAGCCATTTACAGTTCATGAGGTTAGCATATATGAGGATGAGGCTTACTACCTCCCTCAAAATTAACAAGTCTATTATCGTGAACTTGGCCAAAGTTTAAAAATAAAAGAAAAAGAAAAACAAAAAGAAAGAGAAAATGAAAAAGAAAATAAAAGGGTGCGAAAAAAGACTTGGAGGAGGAAATGGAGCCTGACATTAGATTTCACCCATAATTTGTTACTCCATTCGAACATATGGGAAGGATGACCTGACCTCCACCAGGAAAAGGAAGAGGAAGTTCAAAGGCAGTCCCAAGGGTGGAAAACCTTTTTAATGGCCACCCAACAAAAAATTTGTCCCAGCTACTAGGAGTACACCTGCTATCCATATAGACTTAAAATCTAGTTCTTAGGATGAGTCTTATATGGTTAACACACCAACCAGCTCTTCTCAGCAGTAGATTTCCTTGGAGGTGACACTTGAGCTATATAGCGATGGAGACCGGGCTCCAAAGCAAAGCATAAGTGTATCCATGTCTATATGTGAAACATTTAGGCATCAATTAGGAACCTTAGCTCTAACCCCATTTTTCCTCTCAAAAAGTTAAGAGTTTGGTAATTAAGGAAGCCCCTAAGTCATCCACAAGTGTGAAGACTCAGAAGTTCTTTATGGGAGCATCATGCTCAAGTCAAAAAATTGATGTAGAACTTGAGGATGAATCCTATAAAGATTTAATAGAATTACCTTTTGATTGGTACTTGCCTTGTGTTCATAATTTAGCAAAGAAAGGGTTAATCCCACATACTTGGTCAAAGTATAGGTCAGACTACTTCATAAGAATATAAAAGAATAAATGCAAAAGCTCTCAATCAAGATCGAGACTAGGATTCGGTACAGTGGGTCTAGTCGATAATGACGATTGCTGCTTAGTCATCACTAATCATTTGGAATTTGATAGGTTCTTTTCAAATCACATTAACTCATATGAGGAGCTATGCCTAGAAACTTCAGATTATCTAGATGAATTTAAAGTCAAAGATGCACTACCAGACTTTGAAGAAGAGATCATGTCGGCATATAGGAAATCAACTTAGGAACTAAAGAAGATCCGCACATACATCAATTCTTTGTTGAATGAAATTGAAACAAATGACTTAGTTTGGCTATTGATTGAGTTTAAGGACTATTTTGCATGGAGTTATGAAGAGATGTCTGATTGGCTCTAATGTATGTAGTCCATAAACTAGCAATAGAGCCTACTGCTAAACCTATCAAATAAGCTCCTAGATGCATGTGATTAGACATAAAATAATAAGTCATTTATGAAGTCAAGATGCTGATTGATGTTGGCTTCATCCAGAAAGAAAACTACCTTACTTGGTTAGCCAGTGTTGTCCCAATTAAAAAAAAGAATAGCTAAATTCACGTATGTATCAATTTTATGGACTTAAATAAGGCATGTCCAAAGATGAATTTCACTCCAATCCAGGCGATGGTGGACATTGCCTCATCTCATGTAGCCTTCTCTTTCATAGATGGCTCATCTGGATATAACCAAATAAAGATGGCCTCTGAAGAAGAAAGAAACACTACTTTTAGAACCCTGATCGAAATCTATTGCTATAAGGTCATGCTTTCAACAATAAAAATATCGGTGCTACATACCAGCGGGCTATGACTTGAATCTTCATTGAACTCATTCATCATCAAGTTGAGTGCTATGTCGATGATCTCATGGTCAAAAGTAAAGAAAAGGAAGACCATCGCTTTGACTTAACAATTATTTTTGAACAGTTAAAATAATTAAACCTCAAAATGAACCCCTTAAAGTATCCATTCGTAATAGCTTCATGAAAATTCCTTCAATTTATTGTCTAACACCAGGGAATCAAAATCGATCTGAAGAAGATCAAGGTGATGTCACCCCCTAAAAGTTTAACTCAATTCAGATCATTCTAAGGGTGGTCAGCATATCTAAGATGCTTCATATCCAACTTATCAAGAAGATGTCAGCCATTCTCAGCACTTGTCAAAAGGATGCCAAGTTTAAGTGGGATGACAAGTGTGAGCATGCCTTCGAAGACATTAAGCAGTACTTGATGACATCACCGATTCTAGCAAAACCTATCTCGGGTAAGCTGCTCATACTTTACACTACTGTGTTAGGCAACTCAGATGGTGCTTTGTTGTCCCAAACCAATGACAAATGGAAGGAAAATGTACTATACTACCTTAGCCGTCATCTAATCCCTGCTGAGGCTAATTATCCACCCATTGAGAAGAATTGCCTAGCTTTAATCTTTGCATCCCAAAAGCTACAACACTACGTGCTTCCTCATAAGGTGAACTTAATATCTAGGATTAATCCACTACAGTATCTCATGATACGACCGATGCTATCTAGACGGTTGGTATGATGGTTCATGATCCTCTCATAGTTTGACATTACCTTTGTACTCATGCGGTGAAAAAAAGCGTAGATTTCTTAACAACAAACCTACTTCTTGCTTACTCCCCACTTAGTGATGATCTTCACGATGAATAAATCATGAACTTAGGGGATGTTAGCATTCACTGCTGGGAGATATACTTTGATGGTGCGGCTTCCCATCCAAGAGGAGAAGAACCACAAACTACTATTCTAGGAAAGTTAGGGGTAGGAATAGATCTCTTAAGCATGATGTGATGAGATTCTCATATCATTTGTCCAATCCTTGCACCAATAATGAAGCTGAATATGAGGCTCGATTGTCGGAGGTTAGCCATTACTCTAAGCAACAGAACATCAACATCTTTGGGATTCTCAACTAGTTATCAACCAAATCATTGGGTCCTATAAGGTTATAAAGCCCAAGCTCCATCACTACCAAGTACACCATGGGTTGTTAAAATCGAGGTTACCATTTATAAGATTCCACGAGAGAGAGAATGCAACATATGCTTTTAAGCTTGTCAAGGAGTTGGCATGTCGAGGATGAGTCCATATCTATAGGTCCAAAGTAGACTAGTCTTATCCTTATTAATATTGAACTCATCAAAAACTCTCTTGAAGGGGAGGTTGCCATTGCCCAGAAGGATGAGGAGTTAGATTGGAGGCAATCATTCATCGATTAAACAACCCAAGAGAAGTCTCAAGCCCATCAGACGAAGTAGAGAGCACTTCCCTATGCTCTTTTGGATGGTGTCTTATTTCAATAGTCTTTCGATCATATGTGGTTATGTTTTTTAGACAAGCATGAAGCCTATAAGATCATGATCAAGGTACACTCAAGATTATGTGAAGCCAACTAATCGGTCCAAGATGAAAGACAAGATTAAGAGACTAGGATATTACTAGATGATCAAAGGTTGCATGGATACGCGATGCCACCAATGTCAAATACATGGTGTCATCCACACCAACCACCAAACATTCGCATCCTACATTGGCCTCATGGCCATTCAGTGTTAGTCATAGTGGGTCTGATTGATTTTCCTTCTTCCAAGGGTCATCGATTCGTCTTAGCTACTATTGACTACTTTTCCAAATGGGTAAAGGTGATTCTATTTAGAGAGGTCAGAGCTCAGCATGTGCTCAAATTATTTAGGAAGCATATCATATATAGGTTTGGAGTGCCTCGATGAATTATATCGATAATGGTATTGCATTCAAGAGCATCAGATAAATAACTTTTGTGAGACACATCATAGAGATATTCTACCATCAACTACCCAAGGGAAAATGGCTTAGCAAAGCCTTCAACAAAACTCTCATCCAAATCAAGAAGATACTTAACAATAACAAGCAATAGTGGCATGACCAGTTAGTTGAAGCCTTGTGGGCCTACCGCACCACATATAGAACTCCAACTTAGTCTACTCCTTTCTTCTTAGTGTATGGGTCTGAAGCCATTCTACTATTAGAAGTCCAACTCCCATCACTAAAGATAGCTGTGAGTAGCAAGATCATAATACACAAGAATGCAAAGTTGCAGTTAGAAGAGCTCAAAGGTTTGGAGGAGAGACACCTGTGGACATGCTAAAACCTCAAGTTATACAAAGCTAAAATGACTTAGACTAACAATAAGTTTGTGCGTCCTAGATCTTTTAAGTAGGAGAGCTTATTTTAGTTTTAAGGACCGATTGTTTGTTGCAGTAAGATGGGAGGCAAGTTTGAACCCACTTGGGAAGGCTCTTTTTCCATAGAGAAGGCCTACCAAGGAGAATCTTATCAGCTTATTAATCATACGAGAGAGTGCCCAATGCTTCCAATCAATGGGCTCTACTTAAAGAAATATTATAAATCATGTTTGAAAATAATTATCATCAATGAAAATTCCATTTTGAATTTAGTCTCTTCCATGTTGAAAGTATTCTTATTTGTGAATCCCCCATGATGTGTTTATGGTAGGTGTAAGGAACTCTTGCAGCATCCTATCCTTCATCAACATAAAACAAACACAAACTACACACAAACATATAAAACAAACACATATCTGAAGTTTGATATAGCCCCTTCTTAATGGGTCAATCACACACCGACATGGTCCATAAATTAAATCTATCAAATTTAATCAAGCTCAAATCCCCAAAAGATATGCCTTCAATTTGAAATAAAACTAAACCAAAAAACCATATCAAATCACATGAAATTAGAATAAAATTAATCTTGAATACTTCTGAGTTGACATCCACAGTGGCATTCACTCAATAGTCACCTAGGTCGTTCATTTATAGTGCATCCACAGTCACCCCGGATTGTTCCTTACTTTGGAAGATGTAAGTCTGCTACGCCTTCTTCTTAGCATAGCAATTGCACATTGAAAGGTAACCCCATGGTTGGCTAGCTCTACCCCGTAGCCGGTAGACTATCCCTTTGGATTTGTAAACTTGAGGTAGGTCAAGGCTGATATAGCCCCTTCTCAATGGGTCTATTGCACACCAATAGGGTCCATACATTAACTTAGATTAAACTAAACCCAATATGATTTTCCCAGTGGAGTTAAATCACAACCTTCTCCCCAATGGAGCCCCAAATCATATATAAACTAGTCAAGCAAATAAATCAAATTCAAAACCAACCACTCTAGTGGAGCCAAATTAAACCAACTCCCAAGAAAAGTCAAAATCAAAGAAATCCAACCAAACTCTTATTCCCAATGGATACATCCCCAATCAAATCTATGAAATCAAACTCAAATCTCAATCCCAGTGGATTACCCAAACCTGCTTACCTAGTGGAAGGTTCATATACCTGATCCCCAGCGGACTCGAGCCCATATCTCTAGCAGATATGCCTCCACATCAATTAAAACAAAATAAATTAAAGTCGATTCGATCTTAATCCATGGTGGATTATAGATTCTTATCCCCAACGTATCTTCTTTCTACAAGTCATATAAGCAAATCAAATTCAAACCTTATCCCCAGTAGATTTTCTTCTTCTATGCCCTTGACAAAGACCCCTCACATGTCATGTCCAATTCATGTGTGATCCCCTATCGGATCTCCCTCCATGTCCTTGACATGGAATTCCCATCAAATCTAATTTCTTCTCTTATGCACACCTTTAATACTTCAACCAAAAGCCTAACAATGTATTAGTCCAAGTTACATCATCTTAACATTGTAATCAATATTTTATGATTTGTGATAGTGCAAGCTCAAACTAACTATATAATATCTTGCTAAACATATTATAGTGTGATTTAACACTTTATTTTATATTATAATATATGAAGTTATATTATAATTTGTTATAATATAATATATTGTCTAACATTACACCTCATTAGAATCACTTAAAAAAGAAAATAATAAAATTTTCTCAAAATATGAATAATGTTCATTTTGGATAAAATTGATATATTTCTATTAGAAATGGTATAAAATAGCATAATTTTGGTGTTGCTTCTTGGTGTGTGCCATGAATTTGGCCAAATTCTTCCATCTCAACCTTCAAATTAACATTTTCATGAGTTTTGACCCAATGTGTTATAATAAAGTAAAACATACTAAAATGTACAATAATAATTTGTAACACACCACTACATTCATATATATGTGAAGTTATATTGTTAAGTACATTATATTTTAATATGCTTTCATATAATTTATTATCTTACATTACACCTTAAAATGAATCACTTTAAGAATAAAATTTATAAAGTTTGGTTGAAAAATGAACATTTATTTTGGATGCAAAATTCCATTTTTTTTTTTTGATTAAATGACACACCATAGTACACCCCCAATGATGTTCCCTAATGCTTACCTTAAATTTGGCCAAATCCCATCATCTAAACCTATAAATTAGTATTTTTATGAATTATACTAGTAAAAACTCTACTACATCATACTATAACAAACTAAAATATGTTAAACAACAAGTAGTAATACACAATAGTATGCTATAATGCATGATACTACACTATATTATGACATCATATATTATAATACACTATAACATATTACATTATATTATATTGCATATCACATCACAAGGGATTGGTTAAGATAAAAAATCATAAAATTATTCTAAATAATAAAAACTATATATTTTAGTCGTATCACTTACATATTTTAAATTGAAATAGTATATTATGATGTCATGCTCTACCTATTATGAATTTGGCAAAATTCCACCATTTTAAAGTCTAAATACACATTTTTATAAACAATGCTAGTGTAGGCTTGACTGCATGATTGTAAAATACTAAAAGAATTTAAAATGCGCAGTACAATATATTATGATATATTATGTTATACTATGATACAACATATAATATTTATTTTGAACATAAAATCTTACTTTTTAGACTACAATTGGTGTAGCACACCTTTGGTATTGCAACCTAATTCCCACTTCAAATTTAACAAATTTCATCATCTAATTTATTAAATCAATATTTTTAATGACTTATATTAATATAGACTATATACATAATACCATAAAAAAACTAAAATATTTCATAACATCTTATAACATCCAAAAACACATCACTACATGCTCAAATATATTATGCTACATTATACTATAATATATGGTATTATATTATGATTTAGTGTTAGGGTTTAGGGTATTCAAATCTCTAATAGTCAAGGGAAAGTCTCTTGAAGAAATTTTCTTTAGCTACCATAACTATGTTAGGATTAGGACATTCTTTAGATCTACTCCTAATGAAATCTTTATTCAAGGTTTAGGGTTTTGGGTTTAAGGTTAGGTTAGGGTTAGTTTAGTTTAGGTTAGTTAGGGTTAGTTTAGGGTTTAGGTTTTTATGATTTAGGGTTGTAGGTTTTGGGTTTAGGGTTTATGGTATGTTAGGTTTAGTGTTTGGGTTTAGGGTTTAGGTTTGGTTTAGAGTTTATGGTTTAGAGTTTATGGTTTAGGTGGTTTAAGTTTTGAGGTTTAGGTTTTAGGGTTTAGGTTTTATGTTTAGGGTTTATGTTTTAGTTTAGGTTTGGGTTTAGGTTTAGTTTAAGATTTTTCTTTAACAAAGAAAAATTTAGATTCAACATTTCTTTATTTTTATTTCATCAACCAAGTAGCACCCCATGTTTTCTAAGAGACAAGCGATGACATTGATAAAAAATGAGCTCCTATAGAGCAAATAAAAAACCCTAGATAAGTAGAATCATCTTTACTATAAAGACACAGTTCCATAAGCAGCATATCAGATTATCCGTTCTTTAGTTTCTTTAGTTCCCATCAAAACTAGCCCCACCTCTCGAATAACAGGATCTGCCATCATATCCCTGATCTCTCCATCCACCACCACCATGGTTGTAACCATCATCACTCCTTCCACCTCCATAACCATCGCTGCTCCGACCACCACCTCCATATCCACCAGCACCTCTAGATCCCCACCACCACTATGATAACTGTCTCCTTTTCCTTCGCCTCCACCACCAGATCTGGGCCGTGGTGATGTTCCTCCTAATGTTCTACCCATTCTGGGTTTAGGGTTGTTGAGTTTGGTGGTTAGTTTAGGTTTATGGTTTAGGGTAGTTTGGGGTTAGTTTGGGGTTTAGAGGTTTAGGTTATAGGTTTAGGGTGGTTTAGTGTAGTGGTAGGATTTGGGTTTAGTTTAGGATTCAAGTAGGTTTAGGGGTTTAGGTTTTGTTAGGGTTTATGGTAGGGTAGGGTGGGTTTGTGGTAGGGAGAGGTTTAGGGTTTGGGTTAGTGGAGAGAGGTTTAGGGTAGGTTTTTTAGGGTGTGATAAGGTGCAGTAGTGGGTAAGAGTTTAATTTTAATTAATTAAACCCAGAGGTTTAGGTTTATTTAGTTTATATTTATTTGAGTTTATTTTATTTTATTTTATTTAGTTTAGTTTTTATTTTAAGTTTTATTTTAGTTTAGTTTTATTTTAGTTTATTTTAGGTTTGGTTTATTTTTTAAGTTGAGTTTTATTTTATTTATTTTCCTAAGTTTTATTTTATTTCTAGGTTTAGGTTTAGGTTTTATTTT
Source organism: Cymbidium sinense (assembly GCA_021442155.1). Lineage (NCBI taxonomy): Eukaryota > Viridiplantae > Streptophyta > Magnoliopsida > Asparagales > Orchidaceae > Cymbidium > Cymbidium sinense. The sequence goes on along the minus strand of CM038220.1, from coordinate 52,048,381 downwards.
ATTTTAGGTTTAGTTTAGGTTTATTTTTTAGGTTTTATTTTTTAGTTTAGGTTTATTTTAGTTTATTTTATTTTGTTTGTTTAGTTTAGGTTTAGTTTTAGGTTTAGTTTATTTTAGGTTTAAGTTTATGTTTTATTTATTTTTGTTTAGTTTATTTTTATTTAGGTTTAGGTTTATTTTATTTTGTTTATTTAATTTTTATTTTAGGTTTAGGTTTTATTTTAGTTTAGGGTTTATGTTTTATTTTTAGTTATTTTTAGGTTTATTTTTAGGTTTAGGTTTTTCTTTAGTTCTTATTTTATTTTATTTTATTTTAAGTTAATTTTATTAAAATTTTAGGTTCTGTTTTTATTTTATTTAGTTTTTTTAGTCTAGTTTAAGTTTTTATTTATTTTTTATAGTTTAGTTTTTATTTTTTATTTTTTTTCCTTTTGGGTTTAGGTTTAGAATTTGGTTATAGTTTATGTTTTTATTTTATTGTATTTTTTAATTTTATTTTGATTTAGATTATTTATTTATTTTATTTTTAGGTTTTATTTAGCTTATGTTTAGGTTTTAAACCTTTTAGGGTTTTGGGCTCAATTAGGGTTTAAGATTTAGGATTTGGGGTTTAGAGTTTTAGGGTTTAGGGTGTAGGGTTTAGAATTTAGATTTTAGGTTTCGCATTTAAGTTTTAGTTTCAGGTTTAAGGTTTAAAGTTTTTTTAATAGAAAAAATTAAAATTCAACATTTTTTCTTTTTGATTTCCTCAACCAAGTAGCACCCCAAGTTTTCTAAGACACAAGCGATGACATAGATAAAAAATGACTACCCATAGAGCAAATCAAATACCCTAGATAAGCAGAACTGTATTTATTGTAAAGACAAAGTTCCATAAGTAGCAAATCGGATTGGTCGTTTCTTCGCTTTGCTCCCATCGAACCACCCCACCTCTCGAAGACATTTGCCATCATATCTCATCTCTCGCCATCACCACTGCTATAACCTCCGCTCTCCCCGCCTCCATAACCACCACTCCACTACCTCCATATCCACCATCACCTCCAGATCTCCACCACCACTAGATACTCCTCTCTACCTTCACTTCCACCGCTGATCAGGATATGATGGCAGATCCTGGTGATGTTCCTACCATCAAGGTTCCCACCATTCCCAGGGTTTTTAGTTTATGGTTTAGGTTTAGGGTTAGTTTAGGGTTAGTTTGGGAGGTTTAGGTTTAGATTGGGGTGGGGTGTGGTTAGGGTTGTGGTTTAGGGTTTAGGGGCAGGTTTTAGGTTTAGGGTTTATGTGGGAGGGTAGGGTTTAGAGTTTAGGGTGTAGGTGTGGGCAGGCTTTAGGGTTGTTAGTTAGGTGTGTAGTTAAAGATAGGGTTTATGGTTTTATTTAAATTAAGCAAACTAAACAGGTTTTAGTTTAGTTTTATTTTATTTTTATTTTTTATTTATTTTATTTAGTTTATTTATTTTAGTGATTTTTAGGTTTTATTTTAGGTTTATTTTAGGTTTATTTTTTTAGTTTAGTTTTTTAGTTTATTTTAGTTTATTTTATTTAGTTTTAGGTTTAGTTTAAGTTTTAGGTTTATTTTATTTTATTTTAATTTAGTTTAGGTTTAGGTTTAGGTTTATTTTATTTTATTTTAGGTTTAGGTTTTCTTTTCTAGTTTTAAGTTTTATTTTTTATTTATTTTAGTTTTACCTTTAGGTGTAGGTTTTATTTAGTTTTTATTTTATTTTATTTTAAGTTTATTTTATTATTATTTTACCTTTGTTTTATTTTATTTAGGTTTATTAATCTTAGGTTTATTTTATATTTTAGTTATTTTTTTTTTATTTATTTTATTTATTTTATTAATTTAATTATTTTATTTTTTTAGGTTTTTGGTTTAGTTTTGTATTTTATATTTTATTATATTTAGGTTTAAGTTTTTCTATATATTTTATTTTTAGGTCTTTATTTTATTAGCTTTTTTTAGGTGGCTCAGGTTGGTTTAGGGTTTAGTTTATGATTTAGGATCTTTATGGCTCAGATCAGGTCAAAGTCAGTAAGGGTTTAGGCCCATGTTTCAGGCTAGCAGCTATATGGTCTGGCCCTGAGTTTAGGGCCTGGGCCCAGTGATCAGGCTCAGTGTTTAGGGTTCTGGGGTTTTGGCCAGGCCTTGGGCCCAGGCTTTATTTTAGGCCTGGGCCCATTATGGTTTAAGCCCAAGGCTCAGTCCAGGTTTCAGGGTCTGGGTGGTTTCCAGGCAAGCCTAGTGGTTTAGTTTAGGGCTCAGGAGTGGGCAGGGTCAGGCTGGGAGTGTGGCCGTTTTAGGGTCAGTTTAGTTTATTGTAGGGCCTAGGTTAAGAGTAGGGTTAGTTTTAGTGAGAGTTATTTATTTTTTTAAATTAAGCAAACAGGTTTATTTTTTTTATTTATTTAGTTTATTTTATTTTTACTTTTATTTAGCTTTATTTTCTTTATTTTGTCTAGTTTATTTATTTTGATTTAGGTTTTTAATTTTAGTTTATTTTTTAGTTTAAGGTTTATATTTATGCTTATTTTTTTGGTTTAGGTTTTATTTTTTATTTTCGGTTTAGGTTTATATTTTTATTTTATTTTTTAGGTTTTTGTTTTGATTTTTTTAGGTTTATTTTTAGTTATTATTTTTATTTTAGGTTTAGGTTTATTTTTAGTTTATTTTATTTTATTTAGTTTAGGTTTAGGATTATGTATAGTTTATTTTAGATTTATGTTTAGGTTTTATTTATTTAGTTTATTTTAGAGTTTAGGTTTATTTATTTTAGGTTTAGGTTTTTAGTTTAGGGTTTAGGTATTTTTTATTTAGTTTTAAGTTTTATTTTTAGGTTTATTTTTTTTTAGGTAGTGTAGATTTAGTTTTATTTTATTTTATTTTAAGATTATTTTATTTTATTTTAGGTTTAGTTTTATTTTATTTAGGTATTTTATTTTTAATTTAGTTAGTTTTTATTTATTTTATTTTAGTTTATTTTCATTAATTATTTTTTTTTCTTTAGGTTTAGTTTATGTTTTAGTTTTATTTTTATTTTATTTTGGCATGTATTTTAATTTATTTTATTTTAGGTTTTATTTAGTTTAGGTTTCTTTTTTTGTTAGTTTTATGGTTTAAGGTTTGGGGTTTAGGGTTTAGGCTTTAAGTTTCAAGGTTTAGGGTTTAGGTTTAGGTTTGTGGGTTTAGGGTTTTTAGGGTTTAGGGTTTAGGGTTTAAGTTTAGGGTTCAAGTTTTAGTTTAGGTTTATGGTTTATGGTTTTTTTTAACAATGAACAAATTCAAATTCAACATTTCTTCTTTTCAATTTCATCAACCAAGTAACACAACAAGTTTTCTAACATTGTAATTATGACATAGATAAAAAATGAGAACACATAGAGCGAATCAAATATCGTAGATAATTAGAACCATCTCTACTATAAAAACACAGTTCCATATGTAATAGAACGGATTGATCATTCTCCAGTTTATCCAGTTCCCATCAGAACCACCCGGCCTCTCAAGTTATGGGATCCACCATCATATCCCCGATCTCTCCCTCCACCATTACCATGACTGTAACCTCCATCACTCATCCCTCCTGCATAACCACCATTGCTCCAACCACCACCTTCATATCCACTAGCACCTCCAGATCCCCCACCACCACTGCGATAACCACCGCCTCCACCTTCGCCTCCACTGCCAGATCTAGACTGAGCCTGGTTGACAGTTATGTTCCTCCTGTCATGGTTCTGCCCATTTTTATGGTTTACTGTTACAGTCAGGATTATGTGGAGTCAAATAATCTGGTACGAAGATGAAAGCGAAGATCAGGATACTTGGATACTACTAGCCATCGATGATCAAAGACTACATGGATACAACTAGGATACCAATCAAATACAGGGTGGTCCTATAAAACCACCCAACATTCTACATTGGCCTCATGGCTATTCGAAAGTGCAGGGCATATACTGACGATTGATCTTCATTCCAAGGGTCATTAGTTCATCTTAGTTGTTACTGACTACTTTTTCAAATGTGCAAAGGCGATTGCACTCAGAGAGGTCGCAACTTAGCATGTGCTCCAATTTTTTATGAATCATATCGTATATAGGTTCGGAGTGCCTCAACGAATTATATCTGATAATGGCACTGCATTCAAAAGCACCGAGATCAACAACTTTGATTGGAGACACAACATAGATTGGAGATATTCTACCTTCAATACCAGGGAAAAGGCTTAGTAGAAGCCTTCAGCAAAACTCTCATCCAAATATTGAAGACAACATAATAATAAGTGATAGTGGCATGAACAGTTAATTGAAGCCTTGTGGGTCTACTATACCACATTTAGAACTCCAACTCAGTCTACTCTTTTTTTCTTAGAGTATGGGTCCGAAGCCATTCTATCATTAAAAGTTCAACTCCCATCACTAAGGATAGTGTTAGATCATCGAAAGAATGCCAAGTTGTAGTTAGAAGAGCTCGTTTGTTTGGAGAAGAGACACCTATGGGCCTGCCAAAACCTCGAGTTGAACAAAGCTAAAATGATTCAAGCTTACAACAAGTTGGTCCATCCTAGATATTTTCATGAAGGAGAGCTTATTTTAGTTCTAAGGAGACCAAAATAAGTTTGAACCCATTTGGGAAGGCCCTTTTGCCATAGAGAAGGCCTACCAAGGAGGACCTTATTATCAATAAAAATTCCATTTTGAATAAAATTTCTTCCATGTTGAAAGTATTCTTATTTGCAAATCTATCACGATGTGTTTAGGGTAGATATAAGGAACCCGAATGGCACCCTATCCTTCATCAACATAACAAAAACACAAATTACACACAAACATATAAAACAAATACATATGTTTTATCTTGGGCTACTCTGAGTTGAGATAACACCCCCATCGACACTCAATGAATATCGCTAACACGCATTACCGCTAGTATGTCACCCTGTGGTCTTCTTACTTTAGAGGATGTAACTCTGCTATGCTTTTATTCTTTACTTGGACACTGTACACTGATGAGCACCTTATTAGTTTGGTAGGCCTTACTGTGTGGCCAGCAAGCTACCTCATGTTGGCTTCGTTTAAGAGGATGTGAGTCTATTACGCTTTCTTCCTGGATTAGCCTTCGTGCACTGACTTAGTCAAGTATATTTGAGGTTTAGGATAAGTCCCCTTGCGGCTCCTTCCCACCTAACCGCTTCAAGTCTGGGTCCAGTCCTACCTTGTGACACCCAGCTCATTAGTCATTCTAGGTTAGATAATAACTATCCTACCGACGATAAACTATCCTGATGACCAGTTCCACTTGAAAAGTTATAAGCCTACACACTTTCTTTCCAGATTGATCATTGCACACCAATGGGAACCTTAGGTTGGTTGGTTTTCACTATGCTGATGGATACACCACTCATCCTGACGAATACACCTTAGGTTTGTTGGCTCTCACACCTTAAGATACACCACTCATGGTAGATGTAAGTTTGTTACACTTTCTCCTTAAGTTGGACACCGTACACCTATAAGCTTTCTTTTCGTGGCTCAAGATAACCCCCTGAAGACCTCCCATGTGGGCACTATATTTGATCACATCCTTGCAACCCCATTTAGACACTACCCGGGTTACTATCATATTGTTCCCCTTTCAAAACCCCTATGGTTGGAGAATCCATCATGTGGATGTGTAGATTCTCCCTTGGTCCAAGAAATCGAGATAGGTCAAGGCCACTCCTTCTCAATGTAGTCTCACACCAATAGAGTCCACGCAAAACATATAAACAAAATATATATATTCACTTGTTGATTAGAAGGACACGGTATCTTTTCCCAAGCAAGCATCCTATCTTTAGGGCAGTCTCAGCAAAACTCCTTATAGGAATTGCTTGACTACTCTTGAGTTGATATAAGTCCCTAGCATTATTCACTCAGTAGTCACCCTAAGTCAGGTTTGATTTGTTGTGCTACCAATAGGTCACCCTGGTTGTTCCCCCGCTTTAAAAGATGTAAGTCTACACGCCTTTTCCTAGCACATTGCACCAAAAGGCAACGCCTTAGGTTGGCTAGATCTACCCCATAGCTAGTAGTCTATCCCTTTGGATTTGTAAATTTGAGATAAGACAAGTCTATAACCCTTCTCAATGGGTCCATCAAACCGACATGGTCCATAAATTAAATCTATCAAATTTAATCGAACTCACATCCCCAATGGATATGCCTTCAATTCAAAATCAAACTAAACCAAATAAAACATATAAAATCATATGAAATTATGATAAAATTAACCTTGACTACTTTTAAGTTAACATAAGTCTCCAGCAGCATTCATTCAGTGGTCGCCCAAAGTCAAATTCAATTTATTGTGCATCCAATAGGTCAACTCAACGGTTGTTCCTTACTTTGGAAGATGTAAGTCTGCTATGCCTTCTTCCTAGCACAACCATTGCACATTGAAAGGAAACCCCTTAGGTTTTCATATGTAGACTATCCCTTTGGATTTGTAAACTTGAGGTGTCAAGGTCGATATAGCCTCTTCTCGGGTCCAATGCACACCACCAACCCATACATTAACTCAAATTAAATCAAATGCAATCTGATTTTTCCCAATGGAGTTAAATCAAACCCTTCTCCCAGTGGAGCCCCAAATCATATATAATCAAGTCAAGCAAATAAATCAAATTCAAAACCAACCTTCCTAGTGGAGCCAAATGAAACCTACTCCCCTAGTAGAGACTAAATCAAAGAAATCCAACCAAGCCCTTATTCCTAGCGGATACATCCCCAAACAAATCTATGAAATCAAACTCAAATTGCAATCCCCAACAGATAGCATGAACTTGCTTCTCTAGTGGAAGGTTCATATACTACATCCTAGTGGACTCGAGCCCATATCTCTAGCAGATATGCCTACACATCAATTAAAACAAAACAAATTAAAGTTGATTCGATTTTAATCCCTAGTGGATTATAGATTCTTATCCCGAGTGAATCTTCTTTCCACAAATCATATAATCAAATCAAATTTGAACCTTTTCCCCAGCATATTTTCTTCTTATATGCCCTTGATATAGACCCCTCACATGTCATGTCCAATGCATGTGTGATCCCCTAGCGGATCTCCCTCCATGTCTTTGACATGGAATTCTCATCAAATCTTATTTTTCTTTTATGCACACCTTTAATACTTAAACCAAAAGCCTAACAATGTATTCATTCAAATTACATCATCTTAACATTGTAATCAACATTTTATGATTTGTGATGGTGCAAGCTCAAACTAACTATACAATATCATGCAAAACAAATTATATTGAATTAACACACTATATTATATTATAATATATGATGTTATATTATAAATTGCTATAATATAATATATTATCTAACATTACACCTCATTAGAATCACTTATAAGGAATAAATAATAAAATTTTCTCAAAATATGAATAAGGATGTAAAATTGTTAATTTTTTATTAGAAATGGTACAAAATAGCATAATTTTGGTGTTGCTTCTTGGTGTGTGCCTTGAATTTGGCCAAATTCTTCCATCTCAACCTTCAAATTAACATTTTTGTGAGTTTTACCCAATGTATTATAACAAAAGTAAAACATACTAAAATGTACAATAACATTTATTAACACACCACCACATTCATATATATGTGAAGTTATATTGTTATTATATATATTATATTAATATGCTTCATTATATTATTATTTTACATGAATATCAAGCAATTTGCAAAATTTCAAAATATTTTGGTTGTCAAATATAAATTTTTATGAATTATACTCCTACAAATTTCATCCCAAAAAATTAAAAAAAGTAATGCTCATTAGTATACTATGATAGTTATGCCATCCAATATTATAATACACTATATATAATATTATATTATATTGCATATCGCCATGAGGATTGCTTATATATAAAAAATCATAAATTAGTCTAAACAAAAAATATATATTTTAATCATTACATATTTTAAATTGAAATAATATATTATGATGCCATGCTCTACCTATTATGAATTTGGCCACCACCATTTTAAAGTCTAAATCAACATTTTTATAAATAATGCTAGTGTAAGCTTGACGCATGATTGTAAAATACTAAAGAATTTAAAATGTGCAAAATAATATATTATGATATATGATGTTATACAATGCTACAACATATAATATTTATTTTAACATAAATTCTTACTTTTAGACTACAAGTATGTAGCACCTTTGGTACTATAACCACTGCACTTCAAATTTAATTTTCATCATTTGATTTATTAAATCACAATTTCTATGAAGACTATAGGCAATAATACCATAATATACTAAAACATTTCAAAACATCTTATAACATCCAAAAACACATCACTACATGCTCAAATGTATGATGCTACATTATACTATAATATATGGTATTATAATATGATTTAGTTAGGGTTTTGGGTATTCAAATCTCTAATAGTCAAGGGAAAGTCTCTTGAAGGCATTTTCTTTAGCTACCATAACTATGTTAGGATTAGGTCATTTTTAGATCTACCCCTAATGACATCTTTCAAAGTTTAGGGTTTAGGGTTTAGATTAGGGTTTATTAGGGTTTAGGTTAGTTTTAGGTTTGGGGGTTTGGGGTTTGGGTTTAGGGTGGGTTGGTTTAGGTTAGGTGGTGGTTTAGGGTTTAGTTGGGTGGGTTTAGAGTTTATGTTAGGTGTTTAGGGTTTAGGGTTTAGGGTGGGTTTTAGGGATAGTGGGTTTAGGTTTAGTTTAGGGTTTAGGTTTAGTTTAGTTTAGGTTTATTTTAGTTTAGGGTTTAACATTCTTTTTAATAAAGAACAAATTTAGATTCAACATTATTCCCTTTGATTTCATCAACCAAGTAGAACCCCATGTTTTCTAAGATACAAGCGATGACATAAATCAAAAATGAGCACCCATAGTCAAAAACCCTACATAAGTAGAACCATCTCTATTGTAGAGATAATGTTTTATAAGCAGCAGATTAGATCGATCATTCTTTATTTTATCTAGCTCCCATCAGAACCACCCCCACATCTCAAGTAGTAGGATTTGTCATCATATCCCAGATCTCTCCCTCTGCCACCACCATAGTTGTCACATCCGTCGCTCCTCCTGCCTTCATAACCACCATCGCCCATCACCACCTCCCATATCCACTGCACTCCATCCCCATCACCCTGCCATTTCCACCTCACTTTCCACCGCTAGATCTAAACAGCCAGTGAGATGATGTTCACCCATGAAGGTTCGCCCATTCTATTGGTATTTAGGTTGTGGTTTAGGGTTTGTTTAATTTTGTGGAGTGTTTTTAGGTTTTAGGGGTTTAGGTTGTGGTTTAGGGTTTATGGTTTAGGGTTTAGGTTTTATGTTTTAGGGTGGGTTTAGGTAGGGATTTTAGGATTTAAGATTTAGATAGATTTAGTTAGGTAGGGTTAGGGTTTAGAATTTTCTTAAGTTAAATAAATCAGGTAGGTTTATTTAGTTTATTTTATTTATTTTTTATTTATTTGAGTTTATTTTATTTTTTTATTTTTTATTTAATTTAGTTTATTTTTAGTTTAGGTTTTTTTATTTTAGTTTATTTAGTGGAGTTTCATTATTTTATTTTTTAGGTTTAGGTTTTATTTTAGGTTTAGGATAGGTTTTTATTTTTTATTTATTTGGTTTAGGTTTTAGGCTTTTATTATAGGTTTATTTTAGGTTTTATTTTTAGTTTAGGTTTAGGTTTATTTTTAATTTATTTTATTTTATTTAGGTTTAGGTTTAGGTTTTATTTATTTTAGCTTAGTTTATGTTTATTTTATTTTGTTTATTTTATTTTTATTTAAGTTTAAGTTTTTTTTAATTTAGGATTTAGGTTTTTTTTATTTATTTTATTATTAAGTTATTTTAAGTTTATTTTATTTAGTTTTATTTTTATCTTAGGTTTATTTTATTTCTAGATTTTATTTTATTTAGGTTTTTTATTCTTAGGTTATTTTATTTTTAATTTAGTTTATTTTTAATTTATTTTATTTTAGTTATTTTTATTTCATATTTTATGTTTTTTAGGTGTTAGTTTAGGTTTATTTTATTTTATTTTATTTAGGTTTAGGTTTTATGTATTTAGTTTAGTTTATGTTTGTGGTTGGTTTAGTGGAAGGATGGTGGGGTTAGGTTATGTAAGATTTAGGGAGGGTAGATTTTAGGCTCAGGGCCTGGGTTTTGAGGGTTTAGAGAGGTTTTTAGGGTCAGTTTTGGTAGTGGCCAGGGTTAGGTCTGGTGGGAGTAGTTAGGTGGGGTGGTGTGGCTCAGTGGAGTAGGGTGTATTTTAGTTTAGTTGAGTCAGTATGGCTCATGGTTTGGGGAAGTTGGGTTTAGTGGCCTAGGGTTTAGATTTGTGTGAGGAGTTTTAGGGCTCAGGGTTAGTTTGGGTAGTTTAGGGTTTAGTAGAGGGTAGGGTGGTAGGGTGGTTTCAAAGCAACATAGGTTTAGTTTTTTAGTTTATTTTATTTATTTTAGTTTATTTTATTTAGTTATTTTTTATTAGTTTTTATTTAATTTAATTTATTTATTTAGTTTATTTTTAGGTTTATTTTCAGTTCAATTTTATTTTAATTTTATTTTATGGTTTTAGGTTTTATTTTTAGGTTTAGGTTTAGGCTTTATTTTTATTTTTAGGTTTTATTTTAAGTGTAGTTTAGGTTTATTTTAGTTTATATTTTATTTTTTAGGTTTAGTTTAGGTTTAAGTTTAGTTTATTTTAGGTTTATTTTAATTGTTTTATTTTATTTTATTTTAGGTTTAGGTTTTAATTTAGATTTAGGTTTTATTTTTTTAGGTTTTTTTTTTATTTAGTTTATTTTATTTTATTTTAGGTTTATTTTATTTTTAGTTTTTATTTTTTTAGGTTTATTCTTAGGTTTATGTTATTTTAGTTTAGTTTTATTATTTTATTTTAACTTTTTTATTTTATTTTATTTAGGTTTAGTTTAGTTTATCATTTTATTTTATTTTATTCCATTTAGGTTTGATTATTTATTTATCTTATTTTTTAGGTTTAGGTTTGGCTAGGGTAGGGTTTAGGGTTTAGGTTTATGGTTTAGGGTTTAGGGTTTAGGTTAGCCATTTGGGTTTAGCATTTAGGGTTTAGAGTCAGTCAGCTTTAGGTTTAGGGTGAGGTTTGTTTAAGTTTTTTGTAGAGTCAGCTCAGGTTTAGTCAGTAGTTTAGTTTAGTTTTAGGCCCAGTTCTGGTTTTATTTGGTTTATTAGTTTTGTTTTAAGGTGGAGGCTCAGTTTAAGTTTAGTTTAGGGTCCAGTTTAAGTAGGTTTAGTAGTCAGGGTTTGGGGTAGGTTAGGGTTTAGGGCTTTAGGTTTGGGATTAGTTGGCCAGGTTTTTAGGATTTTATCAGTAACCGATATATTTTAGTTTATTTAGTTTATTTATTTATTTTATTTTTTTATTTTTATTTTTTTATTTTATTTATTTTATTTTATTTTATTTTTTTATTTTATTTTAGTTTTTTTTTATTTTAGTTTATTTTAAGTTTATTTTATTTTATTTTAGTTTTTAGTTTTATTTTATTTTTTAGGTTTAGCTTTCTTATTTTTATTTATTTTAGTTTAGTTTTATTTTATTGTTTTATGTTTAAGTTTTAAGTTTTAATTTTAGGTTTATTTTCAGGTTTTATTTTTTTAGTTTAAATTCAGGTTTATTTTTAGTTTATTTTATTTTATTTAGTTTACGGTTTAGGTTTAGGTTTTATTTATTTTAGTTTAATTTATTTTAGATTTAGGTTTAATTATTTTGTTTTATTTTAGGTTTTAAGTTTTATTTTTTTAATTTATTATTTATTATTTTAGTTTTATTTTAGGTTTTATTTATTTTTTTATTTTATTTTAATTTAGGTTTATTTATTTTATTTTTACATTTTTTTATTTTATTTAGGTTTTTATTTTAGGTTTATTTTATTTTTTTAGTTTATAGTTTTATTTTATTTTATTTTATTAGTTTTTTATTTTTATTTTATTTTACTTTTATGTTTAGGTTTAGGTTTTTTTTATTCATTTTTTTAGTTTTTTTATTTAATTTAGGTTTAGTTTTTGGGGTTTGGGGTTTGGGGTTTAGCATTTAGGGTTAAGTGGTTTAGAGTTTAGGGTTTAGGTTATCTTCAGCCAGTTAGTTGGGTTCGCTTTAGCTTTAGGGTTTAGGGTTTAGAGTTTTAATGGTTTGGTCAGGTAGTAGGGTGGTAGGGTTTAGGGTTTTAGGGTTTAGGTTAGGTTTTAATTTAATTTAATTTTTTTATTTTTCTAAATTAATTAAACCAAGTAGTTAAGGTTGATTTAGTTTATTTTTATTTTAGTTTATTTTTATTTTATTTTATTTTTTATTTAGGTTTATTTTTTATTTATTTAGTTTATTTATTTTAGTTTATTTTATTTAGTTTTATTTTAGTTTAATTTTATGTTTAGGTTTAGGTTTATTTATTTTAGTTTAGTTTTATTTTTTTTTATTTTTAGGTTTAGGTTTTATTTTATTTTTTAGGTTTAGATTTAGGTTTTATTTTAGTTTTAGGTTTAGGTTTTATTTTAGGTTTTATTTTTTTTTGGTTTAGAAATTTTAGTTTATTTATTTAGGTTTAGGTTTAGGTTTAGTTTATTTTAGGTTTAGGCTTAAGTTTTATTTATTTTAGTTTAGTTTATTTTATTGGTTATTTTAGTTTAGGTTTATGATTTTATTTTATTTTAGGTTTAGGGTTTTAGTTTATAGTTTATTGATTATTTATTTTAAGTTTTATTTTTAGGTTTATTTTAGGTTTAGTTTTGATTTAGTTTTATTTTATTTTATTTTAGGTTTATTTTATTTTATTTTAGGTTTAGTTTTATTTTATTAGGTTTTATTTTTAGTTTAGTTTATTTATTTATTTATTTAGTTTAGTTTTATTTTTTTTATTTTCTTTAAGTTCTTTTAGCTTTAGTTTAGGTTTTAATTTAGTTTTATTTTATTTTATTTTATTATTTTAGTTTGGTTTAGGTTTATTTATTTATTTTATTTTATTTTTTATTTAGTTTAGGTTTTTTTTAGTTTTAGGGTTTTATTTAATTACATTTTAGGTTTTCAGGGTTTATGGTTCTGTGATTTGGTTTAGGCTTTAGGGTTTAGGTTTAAGGTTTATGGCTTCAGGGTTTAGTGGTTTAAGGCTTCAGATTTTGGGTTTAGGGGTTTAGGGTTTAGGGTTGAGGTTTTAGGTTTTAGTCTAGGGTTTCAAGTTTTAGTTTAAGGTTTAGGGTTTTTTTTTTTTTAACAAATAAAATTGAGATTCAACATTTCTTCTTTTGATCAACCAAGTAACACACCAAGTTTTCTAAGAAAACATAGATAAAAAATGAGCATGCATAGAGTCAAATCCCCAGATAACTAGAACCGTCAGCATCAGAAAGACACCCACAAGCAAGATGATTGGCCATCGCAATTCTCTCTCATCAACCACCCACCTCTCGAGTGGGATCCATCATCATATCCCCGATCCCTCCGCCACCATCACGGTTGTAACCTCCATCGCTCCTCCCGCCTCCATAACCACCACTATTCTGAGCACCACCTCCATATCAACCAGGACCTCCAGATCCACCACCACCACTGCGATAACTGCTGCCTCCGCCTACACCACACCACCATATCTAGATTGAGCCTCGTTGATGATGATGTTCTTGTCATTAAGGTTTATGGTTTGGGTTTAGGGTTTAGGGTTTAGGATTTAGGTTTAGGATTTTAGGGTTAATGCTTTTAGGTTTTTTGGTTAAGGGTTTGGGTTCAAGGTTTAGGGTTTAGGGTTTTTTTAAGGTTTAAGGTTGTAGGATTAGGGTTTAGGGTTCAGGATTTAGGGTTTATTGTTTTTTTAATTAAGTAAATCGGAAGGTTTAGGTTTTTTTAGTTTATTTATTTATTTATTTTATTTTATTTATTATTTTATTTAGTTTAGTTTATTTATTTTAGTTTATTTATTTTTTTCATTTTTTAGGTTTTGGTTTAGATTTATGTTTATTTTTAGTTTAGTTATTTTTTATTTTATTTTTTTTAGGTTTAGGTTTTAGGTTTAGGTTTTATTTTATTTTTTGGTTTAGGTTTAGGTATTTATTTTTATTTTTAGGTTTTATTTTTTAGTTTAGGTTTAGGTTTATTTTAGTTTATTTTATTTTGTTGGTGTTATTTTACTTTACATTTAGGTTTTTTTTTAAGTTTAGGATTTAGGTTTTACTTTTTATTTATTATTTTAAGGTTTATTTTTTATGTTTAGGTTTTTATTTAGTTTATATTTTAGGTTCATTTAATTTTTATTTTACGTTTTGTTTTTATTTTATTTAGGTCTTTTTTCTTAGGTTTAATTTATTTTTTAGTTTAGTTTAGGTTTTTATTTATTTTATTTTATTTTATTTTATTTTAGGTTTAGGTTTAGGTTTTAGTTTAGGTTTCTATTTTAGTTTATTTTATTATTTTATTTAGGTTTAAATTTTTTATTTATTATATTTTTAGGTTTTATTTAGTTTAGGTTTTTAGGTTTTTTGGTTTTTAGGGTTTAGGGTTTAGGGTTTTAGCATTTAGGGTTTAGGGTTTAGGGTTTAGTGTTTAGGCTTTAAGGTTTAGGGATTTTAGGGTTTAGGGTTTAGGGTTTAAGTTTAGCTTAGGGTTTAAAGATAGTTTAGGGTTTAGGGTTTAGGGTTTTTAGAGTTTATGGTTTAGGAGTTTTAGGGTTTAAGGTTTTATGGTTTGTGGTTTAGGGTTTAGGGTTTAGGGATTAGGGTTTGTGGTGTATTTATTTTTAATTCTATGTTGCATGTTTGTGGGGAGGCAACACCACTTGATTTGGTGTACTTATTGAGGTGATCAGTGGATCAAGAATAGTCTATCTCAAAAGATAGAAATCATTACCTTACGATGGACCTAATCACCAAATAAGCACTCCTAAGGTGTGATGGGTCTTCAAATGTACTAGACAGGGTATATTGTTTACTTCCACAAGAGAGAGTAAACCACCCAACTACTAGACTTATAATCGTCTGGAGTGATAGCTAACTAACTCCTCCTATATTTTAAAACCATGTGGTCAAGTCATATGTTTAGCAAGATGGTTAGGAGGTTATTATTTAGAAAGAAACTAAAGTCCTTAAACCTACTCCCTAAGAGACTAGAGCATGAGTGGTATGAATAATGACTTTGTTTAATGCAAATTTTATCAATTTTTATTTGATTTTGGACTCTTTATTTTGACACAGGCCATAGGATTTCATATGCCTAAATGCATGATGAAATAGGGTTATTGGCTAAATCAGAGAGAAAGAGGTGTTTTCCACCACAAAGGAGACCCTCAAAGGTCAAGTCTTCTCCTATCATGCAAGGATGGAAACCCTCTCTAGCAAAAATGAAATAAGATGATATGCATGATATTAAACATACAACATTCAGCTCAGAGGTTGCTAAATCTTTTAATTATCTTGATTTAATACCTAGGCTTTAAATGAGTTTATGAGTTATTTTAGAAAATTTAGTTATCAGTTGTGATTGGGGTAAAACATTTATTTTTCCTTAAGATCCTAAGCGGATCTAGGCCACACATTAAGTTATCATATATGAAGAAACCAATAAAACATGCCATTTCTATTACACAATTATAACAAAGCATCAATCAATTTATAAATTCAAGTGAAAGAATAATAGGCCATTGTGGTGAATGCCAGTACCCGAAAGAGAAATGGGTGAGCTCTACCCTTATGCATCCTAGTAATGTAAAAGAATAATTACAATTACAAATGAATAAATGTTATGTGGGATCTTCATATCTTCATATCTTCATATCTTCATATCTCCTCCATTTCTACATTTGGATTTGCTTGGTTCAAAGGCATCATGGGGCCTCCCAAGACAAAGCCTTCTAGCCTCCGCACATCATAATCCCCCATAACACTTAACCAAATTCCTAATGCATAATTACATTATAAATAAGAAAAGTAAATCTAACTACACACAAAACAAGTGTTAGCTAAACACACCATACAACCCAATTATATGTATAATTTGGACTTAACCACATTGGTAACCAAGTCCATCTGTCCTAGTATAGATTATTCTTTAGGGGTTAAGCAACTTGCAAAAGAGAGCATTTTATATTTATTTTAAGCACCCCTTATGAACAATCTCATGCAAAAAATATGATTAGTATAATCACGGTCTAACATCTAGTCTACGAAGCATACACCCTAACATCCAGTATACAATAGTACATCGTAAAACCAAACATACATCAAACCATGCACCGCCATAACATAAAGCTAGAAGTGGTGACCTAATCTAATGTGTGTGTATTAAGGCTCGTGTGGTATGTTCTAACTAGGCTTTAGAGTTGTCATTCTCTAAGTATGGAGGACATTTAATTGTAAAGAGTGGTTTCAATTTAAATGGTTTAATTGATTTGTAAATTTTACTTAATGTTTCCTTTTGTTTCATTTGGCTTACACTAAACAACTAAGAATTATAAAGGGAAGGAAAGAGAGGATCACTCTCTTTCATCCCTACTTAGGTCGCATCTAAAGCTAATTAATTAACCAATTCTCTTTAATGAATGACTTATTATATATTTTAATTAGTCTTAGGTTTAGGTTCACTTTAAATAATCCCATTGAATAAGAAAGGCACCTTAAGATTAATTGGAATTAAATACTATCACATAACACATATTTGTTCATTTCTTTTCCATCATATATAGCATGCATATGATTAAGTCCTAAACATAACCATACATGCAATTTATATCTTAGCACACTTAAATGATGAATGTAAGCAAGTGCACTTGGAATTGATGTCTCATTTGGTTGAATTATTTTGTCATATTAATTTAAAGCTCTATCTAAGTTTTTATACAAAAGCATAAGAAAAGAACTCCAAATCATATGACTAATCAACCCCACCCAACCACTTGAACAAAATATGAATGCATGTCTTTTTAATAGAAAGAAGAGGGGAATTTCATTCATTAGCTAAATACACATTCAAATGTATGAAAGTTTTAAGCAAGTATGTTGCCATTGTTCTGCACTAGGGGGGTGAGGTAGGAACTTCCTTGGGGTACTTAAAATCGTGCATCCCTGGATTGTCAAGACTAATATACCTGCTATTATTAAATACATATGGATGTATAAACAACTATAAAAATAGAAAACTTAAAGCTCTATCAAAATTTTAATGTTAAAGTGCATAAGAATGAAATCAAACAGGTATTCCACCATTTGTTCTGCAATAGGGGAGTGAGGTAGGAACCTCTTTGGGGCTACTTAAAACCACACGTCCTGAGAATCTCCAGACTAATATACCCATTAACATTCAAACTTATGCAAGTCAACATATGAATGTAAGAAAGAGACTTCACTTCATACATTAAGCTTATAGTCACAAACATCTCCTATGTATGTAACTCAAATCACTATATATAAGCTTTTGAAAATACATTTAAGATTTAATAGTGATAATAGCAACACATTTTTAATTAAGCCAACACATGCAAATTGACATAAAGAAAATCATCTTCATTTTATTAATTTGAAAGAAATGAATGCATGACTACAAGTGGTATATAATATTTTAACATGATTGAAAAGAAATAAAATAACACAAGAATGTGATTTCATTCAATCCAACTAATTCCTAAGGACAATCACATTAAACAAGCTTATTTATAATAAACCAAAGTTTCTTAGAACCATTTTTGATTTTATGTTTGATTTGATTTAAGAAATGTGAAAGAGGTTTGATAATCTTAATCCCATTCCCCATATGTGTGAGTTAATTTGATTTAATGAAAAGAAATTAGGTTGATGACTTAATTAAGTTGAGGTATGAATTAAATAAATAAATTAAACCCTTGGTTATATCAACTTAAGTTAATTAACTAATTAATGATGACCCAACATGATATGCAACCACATGAAAAGTAAATTAGCAATGCTCTTAAGATATGAAAGGGGCCTAATGCAATTGGCTCATAGTTATTAGTTAATTAATTACTTTTATGATTTTCTCACACATGTAAGCTAATCATAATTCCATTATATTTCTTTAGACTATTAAACATCTAACGAACCACCCAAGATTGATTAATCAAAGTTAGGAATGAATTGGATTTTAAATTAATTTAATTAAGCCCTTAATTGGTTAATTAAATCCTTTGATTGTATTTTAATTAGGATAATGAAATTAACTTGGGAAAAGAGATCAAGAGAAAGGCCTCAATCTCAGTCCCTAAGTCATTTCAAATAATTAGGCTCTAAAATAATTAAATTTCCAATTATTTTAATAGATTAATTAAGTGGATAATTAATTAATTAAACTTTAATTAATTTGAAACAAATGAAGAGGCTTAATAAAATGGTCATAAGGAATAAACTTAAACCATTTCCCTAAGACTTTTCACTGTTAACAGATGGAAATAAGCTTAATTAATTAATTAATCCACCGTTCATTTGCTTAATTATCATTAATTATGGTAAGAGAGTAATTAAGGCTTAATCAATCAATTTTCCTAATTAACTATCTAATAAATTCCAAGAAAAATAGGGAGGCAGAGGTCATCCCCCTGAACATCTCTAGAAAGGTTAAAATTATTAGATAATTAATCAGAGAGTAATTAGGCTAATTAAATTTTTAATCAAACCTTAATTAAATAGAAATTACTATTCAAAATTAATTAATAATAAGTTTCATGGATTCCTCTTTGAAATACCTTTAAAATGAGCACTCATTTATATTTTTTTTGTATTTTACTAAGATTAGTTATGAATTTTAGAAGTTTCAGTCTTAAAATCGGATTAATTAAACTTAATTAACTCTTTAATCCCGTTAGCGCCATGTCTGGCGCATGCTTTTCACGTGCGCCGAGAGATAGGCCATTTAAGTTGTCAAATTTGGGATTATGGTGGTGGACACTTTCTATGGACCATCCGATCTAAGATCGATGGCGATCAAATCTCATTAAGGAGGATTAAATTGGGGACGTGATTTGATCACACCATCTGTCCACCGCGAATGGATGGCCCATGATTCATCTTCCTACGGCGATGAACGAAAGCTCGCCCGCCATGGATTGCGATTCGAGCTACCGAAGCTCAATCCACTCCAAACTCAACCCACACCTTTGTGCGAAGGATCCACAAGGATCCAATGGCTAGGATGTGCTCAAATGTAAGTTCACTTCAAAAAGGACCAACACAATTTGATTCAAGGATCAGTTTTTAGAAATTACCTCACCAAGCTTGATGGTTCCAATGATTGAGGTAGCTTCATTTGGTAGAAATGAAGGCTGCTGAGCCACATGAGCTTTGATTTGAGGTGGTTTGTTCTATGGATAAAGCTCCTCCCTTTGAGCATACCGTCTTGATCGAAGTATGGCTTCCGATTGTTTTAGAACTCAACAGATGATTTTCTTAGCTTGGATTAAGTGTGGTGAAGGTGTGTGTAAGTTTTATTGACGTTTGGTTAAAGGATGGATGGGTTTGAATCAAGGGAGGTCTCTCTTATTTCAGTTTCACACACAAAGAAGAATGGCTAATCGAGGGAGGTTCATGAAGGTTCGAAAATGGTCTGAGGGATTTTGTTTCTCACTTGGGGCTTAGAGAGTGAGAATGGTGATGAATCCCACTCAAATTTAGTGAGTATACCCCTCAATCATGTGTGATGGATGAACGGGATCCATCCCTGAATTTCCACTGATTTTCCACTATCGAGGCATCGGAGGGCTGTCACGGCATGCTGGTTGGAGGAAGTTATGGTAGGGAGCTCAAGGCAAGATTTGACACTTGGGTTGGTTTGGTCCTTTGTGTCCTCAATTTGGAGAGGGAGGAGGTGAACTCCTTGGTCCATGGCTGATCCTAGCTATTTTAGGGTGGCTAGAGGCTTAGGCACACCCCATTTGGCACTTGGATGGCTGTGTGATGGGAGAGTGGACTTGTTTTATGGAAAGAATCTAATGTGGGAGGTTTGTAATGGAAAATTCTCTTGTGTGGTCCACTTAGATTTGGGCTAGTTTGAGATCTGTGACTAGTTTGGGTGTGCTAGCTCTAGGGTCTCATGGTTGGTTTGGGGTGGTTTGGCTTCATTCGATCAAATGGGCTCATATGTCATGTTGGGTTGGGTTGACCAATTGGTCAAATTGGATCAAACCAAGGCTTGAGTTAGGTTTATATGATGATTTGAAGAGTTTTGGTTCAAGTGGTTTTGATTAATTTGGCTTAGGTTTGATTTTGGCTCATTTGGATTCAAATAGATCAAATGGGCTAAGTTGACTCAATTGAATTTGACCAAATTGGGTTAGTGTTTGTTCATGTTCAATTGGTTAATTAAAAATGATTGTAGACTTTGGTTTTGTTTGATTTGGTTTAATTTGGATTTTGGCCAATTTGATTTTTTAGGTCAATTTGGGCTAGGTTGGGACAAGTTGACCAATTGGTCAAATTGGGCTCAATCATGGCTTTGGTTAGGTTCAATAAATGATTTAGAATGAACTTGAGCTATTGGTTGCAATCAATTTGGATCAAATCATGATTTGACTCATTTTGGCTTTTTAGGCCAATTTGGGTCAACTTAGGTCAAATTGTCAATTAGACTTGGATTGGCTCAACTGAGGATTTGATCATGTTCAATCATTGATTATTATTTGGTTTGAATCAATGGTTTCAATTAATATGGTTGGTTTTGGCTAGTTTAGGTCTCATTTAGGCTAAAAGTTAACTTCATCAAAGGACCAAGTTGACTTGGTTTGACCCAATTCAAGGTAGTTGATCACCCTAACATGATTGTTGATCATGATATGAGGTTTGGATGGGCTTGGTTTAATCCAATTTGGGTTGGATTAAATCTTGGCTCAAAAGGGTCTTTTAGGTCATTTTGGGTCAAGTGGACCTAAATGGGTCAATTGGTTTGGTTTTAGCTTGATTCAAGTTTAGTTGAACTCATATGAGCCTAGGATGAAAATCTAAATCCAATTGTAATTTGGAGTCAAATGGATTTTGGTTCACTTGACAATTTCAAGTCAAAAGGGGTCAACATTTGACTGAGTTGACTTGGATTTTGATAATTGTAGTTTATGTTTATATTTGGGTAAGTGATTGAAGGAATGAATGATTCATGAAGAAATCCATAGTTTTGGGTTGATTTGGATATCATTTAGCTAAGTTCAAGAAATTGGCTAAAAAGGTTAAAATAGGAAATTCAATTTGATATGGGTTTGCTTTTGGCCATTTGGATTTATATTTCATTTATATTTGTGAATATAAATGGGTTATGAGAAAATTACTTGAGTTTGGAGTGATTTGGAAGTAAATTTGACCAAGTTTAAGGATGTAGGTCAAAAGGGCTTAAGTAGGGAATTGATTTGGTTTGATTTATTTTTGGTCATTGGAGGGTAGGTTTCATTTATATTTGTGAATATAAATGAAGGAATAATTAATTTATAAAGAAATCAATTGAATTTGGGTTGAATTGAGATTTGATTAAGCTTATGGAGGTAAGTCCATATGGCTTAAGAAAGGTCTTGATTCAATTTGATTTAGTTTGATTTTTGGCTCATTTGAATTTGGATTTTATTGATATTTGTGAATATAAATGAAGTAATGATTGATTTATAAAGAAATCAATCAAGTTTTATTTAGTTTAAAGGGGGTTTTGGCTAAGCATATGAGGGTTGTTCATATGGCTTTGGAAGGGATTTTGGAATTTGAATTTGATTTTGGGTTCTAGTCATTTGATTTGGAATTGATTTGAAATTTGATTTGAGATTGAATAGATATTTGAGAAAATCAATTGAATTATGGTTGATTTCAATTTGGTTAAGGCTAAGTCCATAAGATAAAATCAAAGGGCTTAGAAAGGTTTTTTTAGTTTGAATTTGATTATGGGTTTCAATTATTTGATTTGGAATTGATTTATGATTTGATTTAAATTGGTGGTTTGGTTTGAGGAAGGAAGCATGGATTGGGTCTAAGGCAGGGTAGGCAAGTTTTCTTAAATCCCAAGCAATTATTGGCTAATCTTTCTAAGTCTAGGCTTAGGTTAAGTGTTCACCTAATCACTAGAAGTGTCTTAAGACTAAGGAACTCTTAGTGTATAAGAGTCTAGATCTATGATGAGAAGTTGAGAACTCACTCCAAAAGTGAGGTCAACAAAGGGCACCATAGGTGTGGTGTAACGACAACATCACACATATTGGTGTTACCGAGATGATCAACAATATTTGAAAGATTAAGCACGAAATGATCTACCCCAAACCCGATGTAGAAGGAATCAAGATCTTAGTGTAATGCAACTCAACTTATGCCAAAAGGAATAAGAGAGGAAGAAAGGATCCAGAGGGATCAAGCATGTGAACCTTCCACTGGGAAGCAGTCCAGTTGTCCATAGAGGATAAGAGTTTGAGTTGGTTTGAAATTGTTAAGGCTAAGTCCATAAGATAAAATCAATAGTCTTAGAAAGGTTTTTTTAGTTTGAATTTGATTATGGGTTTCAATCATTTTATTTGGAATTAATTTATAATTTGGATTTGAATTGGTGGTTTGGTTGGAAGGAAGCATGGATTGCTATAGGCAAGTTTTCTTAAATCCCTAAGGCATGACCTATTCCTGTGTCTAATTCTTCTAAGTCTTTAAGATTAGGTTTACTGTGCATCTAATCACTATAAATGTATTAAGACTAAAGAACTCTTAGTGCCTATAAGAGTCCTAGATCTATGATGAGTAAGTTGAGAACTCACTCCAAAAGTGATGTCAATAAAGGGCACCCAATAGGTGTGGTGTAATTGATGAGGCGCACTGCACATATTGGTGTTGATCGAGATGATCAAGAACATCTGAAGGATCAAAAACACTGAAAGAAATGATCTACCCCTAAACTTGAGATGTAGATGGAAACAAGATCTTAGTGCAATTCAACTCAACTTATGCCAGGGTCATAATACAAGAAGAAAGGATCCACTAAGGGATCAAGCATGTGAACCTTCCACTAAGAAGGTCCAAGTTATCCATAGAGATAAGATTTTGAGTTGGTTTGATATGATTTGGGGAGAAAAGATCCATTGGGGATTAAAATTTATAACCATCCAGGGATGAGTGCATGAACCTACCACTAGGGAAGCAAGTTCAAATTATCCACTAGGGATAAGGACTTGATTTAGCTTGATTTCATGAGGGTTCTACTAGAGCGATGGTATGATTTGTGCCTTGCTAGGTAGGAATTTGATTTGATTTAATTGGTGGGACATCCACTAAGGATGAAAATTTTATTTGATTTGTTAGCTTATGATTTGAGGCTCCACTAGGGAGAAGATATGATATGGTTTTGAGGGCACATCTGCTTGAGATATGAGTTGGATCTGAGATAAGATGGGTTTAAGATATGGATTTATTTTAGTTTATTTGGGTGAAGTATATCCATTAGGTATAAGAGTGGATGGATTTAATTTGGACTCCAGAGGGAGGATGATGGATTTATTAAAATGGACCCTATGTTGATGGATCAACTAAGAAGGAGCTAATATCAGCCTAGTCCTATCTTAGATTTACAAAACCAAAGGGATAGTCTACCGGCCACTGGGTAGAGCTAACCAACCTAAGGGGTGCCTTTCAATGTGCAATGGTCAAGTCAGTGAGAAAGATTGTAGACTTATAATTTATTAAATAAGGAACCACTAGGGTGATCGGTTGATAGCACAACAAAGTGAACCATACCTAAGGTGACTATTGAGCGAATGACATTGTGGACTCATATCCACTCAAGAATAGTCAAGATTCATTTTTTTTTAGATAGACCCCAGTGTGATGGATCTACTAAGAAGGGCTTAAATCGCCTCATCTATCTTAGATTTACAAATCCAAAGGGATGGTCTACCATCGGTAGAGCTAACCAACCTAAGGGTGCCTTTCGGTGCAATGGTCAAGTTAAGAAGAAATCTTGTAGACTTATAAACTTCCTAAATAAGGAACCATTAGTGATGCTGATATAAACAATCAAACTCAACCTAAGACGTCATTTGGCAACGGTCTGGAAAGAACACATAATAGACTTACATCTTCAAAGCA
Source organism: Cymbidium sinense (assembly GCA_021442155.1). Lineage (NCBI taxonomy): Eukaryota > Viridiplantae > Streptophyta > Magnoliopsida > Asparagales > Orchidaceae > Cymbidium > Cymbidium sinense. The sequence goes on along the minus strand of CM038220.1, from coordinate 52,024,272 downwards.
AGGATGACGTGGGATGGTTGAACAACAAGTCAAACCTGACCTAAAGGTGACTAATGAGAGAGTGCCACATGGGGACTTATTTCAACTCAAAAGTAGTCAAACAATTCTTATATGGAGTTTCTTGCCTCTAAAGATAGGATGCTGGGAAAAGGTACCACGAGGGTTTTGCTCTAATCCACAATCAAGATATAAATATATTTATTTTATTTACATATTTGCCTGGACCCTATTGGTGTGCGAGGGACCACACTGAGAAGGGCCTTTGATCAACCTAGTCCTATCTCAGATTTACTAGAACATGGGAGAATCTGTATATCCGTAAGATAAATTCTCCAATAATAGGGGTGGCTACTAGGAAAGGGGGACTGTCCAATCCAAGAGTAACTAGGGTATTGTTTAAATGGGGTCACTAAGGATGTGATCCAAATAGAGTGCTCATAAGGAGAGGTGCTTTATCTAGGACCCTATAAAAGAAAGCCTATAGGTATCTGCCAACTGGAGAATGTTGTAGATTTACATACCATGAGTGGTGTATACCGGTGGGTGGGTTGCAAGATAGTAATAATAACCAACCAACCTAAGGTGCCCATTACGATGATCAATCTAAGAAGAAGGCTTGTAGACTTACATCTTCACAGATGGAAATGATCATCGGGATAGTTTGTCATTGGGACATATGCTTCAGGGTGACTAGGGGGAGTCTTGTAAAGACTAGACCTAGGCTTGAAGTAGTCGAGGAAAGGAGCCACTAGGGGACTTATCAAATATACTTGACCTAGTTAGTGCATGATGGCTAGTTCAAGAAGAAAGCATGGCTTACATCCCTTAAAAAAGTCAACATGAGGTAGCTTACTAGCCACAAGACCTACTAAACTAACAAGGCACTCAATTTGCAATGGTCAAGTTAGGAAGAAAGCTTGTAGACTTACATCGCTGATAAGTAACCACGGGTGACACACTAGTAAGGTAGCATGTCATCCCACTAGAGCAACTAATGAGAGTGAGGGGGCTTTATCCCACATCAAAATAGGAGATAAAGATAAATATTTGTTTTTATGTGATTGTGTAGTTTGTGTTGGTGTTGTGTTGCCAAAGGATTGGACACCGCTTGGGTTCCTTACACCTACCCTAAACACATCATGGTGGATTTGCAAGCAAAGATATTTCTAACCAATATGAAGAGATGAAATTTGAGATGAAAGAAATTTTATTGATAATTATTTTCAAACAAAATTTATGGATAGTATTTCTTTATGTAGAGCCTATTGATTGGAAGCATAGGGCGCTCTCCCTTACAATTTATAAGTTGATAAGATCCTTTTTGGTAGGCCTTCTCTCCTTCCCAAGTGGGCTCAAACTTGCCTCCCATCTTTCGAGGGCCAATAATTTGTCTCCTTAGAATTAAAACAAGCTCTCCTACTTGAAAAGTTGTAAGACAGACCAACTTGTTATGAGCTTGAATCATTTTGGCTTTATACAACTAGAGGTTTTAGCATGCCCAGAGGTGTCTCTCCTCCAAACCTTTGAGCTCTTCTAATTGTAAATTGGCATTCAACTCCATTTTGATTTTACTACCCACAACTATCCTTAATGATGAGAGTTGGACTTCTAATGGAGAGCCGACCCACCGAGGAGAATGGGGTAGATTGAGTTGGAGTCATGTATGTAGTGTGGTAAGCCCATAATGCTTCAACTAATTGCTCATGGCACTGTCGCTCATTATCGTTAAGTGTATTCTTTAACATCTAGATGAGAGTTTTGTTGAAGGCTTATGCTAAGCCTTTTTCCCTAAAGTAATAGATGGTAGAATATCTCTAATCTATGTTATGTATTGGAGTAAAGCTGTTGATTTTAGTGCTCTTGAATACAGTACCATTATCGAATATAATTTGTTGAGGCACCTCGAACCTATATATGACATGGATCCTAAAAATTTGAGCAGGTTGTGACCTCTCTCGTGAAATTGCCTCCACCCACTTGGAAAAGTAGTCGTGGCACTAGAATGAATGATGACCCTTAGAAGAAGGAGGATCGATGAACCCACTATGTTGGTACCCCAAAACTCAAATGGCCATGAGGCTAATGTTGGATGTAGAATGTTGGGTGGTTGGTGTAGGACCACACCATGCACCTGACATTGGTGGCATCTCGTAGCTACATCTATGTAGTCTGTGATCATCGAAGGTCAATAGTATCCTAGTCTTTTGATCTTGGCTTTCATCTACGGACCGGATTGATGTGCTCTTCATAAACCTGAGTGAACCTTGGTCACAATCTTATGGGTTTTGTGTTTGTCCAAACAACATAACCACATATGATCGAAGGTTCACCTGATGGGATAATGACTTCTCTTTAGGTAGTTTTCCTATATTTAGATAATCCATGAATGGTTGCCTCCAATCCAACTCCTCACCCTCTTTCACAATGACAACCTCCCATTTAAGAGAGAGTCTCTCAATGAGTTCAACGTCAACAAGGGATAAGACTTGTCTATTTTGGACTCTTATTGGTATGGAATCATCTTTCGAACATGCCAACTCTTTGGCAAGCTTGGAAAATACATATGCAATGTTGTTCTCTCCTTGAGAAATCTTGTAAATGGTAACCTATGGGATTTGGGCCATAAACTCTGTGGTATACTAATGGTAATGATGGAGCTTAGGATATTGGACTTTATAAGACCCATCAGTAATTTGGTTGATAACTAATAAAGAATCCCCAAAGATGTTGATACTCTGGATGCATAATATAATGGCTAACTGCACCGCAAGAATCGCCTCATATTCGCCATTATTAGTGCATGGATTGGACAAATGATATGAGAATCTCATCACACGTCCTAGAGTTAGAAGAACTATTCCTGCCCCTAACTCTCCTAGAAGACTGGATTATGGTTCTTCTTCTTTTTGAAAGGAAGCTGCACCATCAAAATACATCTCTCTGTGGTAAATGTTAGTTTCCCCTAAGTTCATGATTTGTCTATCGAGGAGGTCATCACTAAGCGGGGAATCAGCAGGAACTAGGTGTGATGCTAGGAAATATGCTAGTGCTTGTCCTTTCATCGTATGGAGGGGTACAAAAGTGATGTCAAACTGTGATAAAATCATGGAACAACATGCTAACCGTCTGGATAGCATCGACCATGTCATGAGATATTACTGTGGATTGATCCTAGAGATCAAATTCACCTTATGAGAAAGCATATAATCCCGTAGCTTTTGGGATGCAAAGATTGAAGCTAGGTAGTTCTTTTCAATAAGTGGGTAATTTCTATCAACAAAGATTAGATGACAATTGAGATAATAGAGTGCATTCTCTTTCCCTTCGATGTTGGTTTGGGCCAATAAAGCACTGAGGGAGTCATCTAATATGATAGTATATAGTATGAGCAGCTTGCTTGGGATAGAGGCTGCTAGAACTGGCGGCGTCATCAAGTAGTGCTTGATGTCTTCGAAAGCATGTTAGCACTTATCATCCCACTTGAACTTAGCATCCTTTTTGACAAGTGTTGAGAATTACTGGCATCTTCCTGATAGGTTGGAAATGAAGCATCTTAGATACGCCAACCACCCTTGGAATGATCTAAGTTGAGTTAGACTTTTAAGGGTGGCTTTTATAATATTATCTTAATCTTCTTCGAATCAATTTCAATTCCATGGGGCTGGACAACAAACCCGAAGAATTTCTCTAAAGCTACTCTGAATGCACACTTCAGGAGATTCATTTTAAGGTTGGATTTCCTTAACCATTTGAAAACTACTCTCAAGTCAAAGAAATGATCATTCTTTTCTTTACTTTTGACTACAAGATCATCAACATAATATTCAACCTGATGATGAATAAGTTCGTTGAAGATCTGAGTCATGGCTCGCTAGTATGTAGCACCAGTATTTTTAAGGCCGAAGGGCATGACCTTATAACAATAGATTCCGATCGGGGTTCAAAAAGAAGTATTTTTCTCATCTTTGGGGGCCATCTTAATTTGGTTGTAGGTAGATGACCCATCCATGAAAGAGAATATTGCATGAGATGAGGCAATGTCCACCATCAGCTAATGTATTGGTAGTGGAAATTAATCTTTAGGACATGCCTTATTCAGATTCCTAAAATCGATGCATATGCGAATTTGTCCATTCTTTTTCTTAAATGGAATGACACTAGCTAACCAGTTAGGATATTTCTATTTCTTAATAAAACTAGCATCGATAAGTTTCTTAATATTATAAATAACTTATTGTTCAATGCCTAATCGCATGCATCTAGGAGCTTGCCTGATAGGGTCAGTATTAGGATCTATTACTAGTTTGTGGACTGCTATGATAAGAGATAAATTGGGCATTTATTCATAACTCCATGCAAAGCAATCCTTAAACTCAGTCAATAGCTTAACTAAGTCATTGGTTTCTTCTTCATTCAACAGGGAACTAATGTATGTCGAGCGTGGATCTTCTTTTATGCTTAAATTGATTTCTTTGAGTTCATTGATGATTGATCTGATTTCTTCTTCAAACTCTAGCAGTGCATATTTGACTTCAAACTCATTCGGATCATCTAAAGTTTCTAAACACACCTCCTCATATGAGTTAGCATGATTTGAAAAGAACCTATCAGACACCAAATGACTGGTGATGACTAGGCAATGGTTTTCATCATCGATAGGACCTACTGTACTGAATCCTAGTCCTGGTCTTGATTGTGGATGTCTGCTTTGGTTGTCCCATAACCTTTCAAAGTAATCCAACTTATGTTTAGACCAAGTATGTGGGATTAAACCCTTCTTTGCCAAATTAAGAACACAAGGCGAATACTAATCAAAAGGTAATTGTATTAGATTTTTATATAAATCATCCTCAAATTCTACATCAGCTTCCTGACTTGAAGATGATGCTCCCAATAAAATCCTCTTTGGCTTGACATTTGTGGATGACTTGGGGGCCTCCTTAACTACAAACCCTTAACTTTCTTAGAGGAAAGTGGGGTTAGAGCTAGAATTTTCAACTACTTTCTGACTATTCTACCTAATACTAACTCAAATACATTCATGCTTTGCTTGGAGGCCTGGTCTTCATCACTGTCTAGCTCGAGTGTCACCTCCAATGGGACCCATTGAGAGGGGTTGAGTGGCATGCTAACCACATAAGACTCATCATCTGAACTAGATTTTAAGTCTATGTGGATAGCAGGGGTACTCCTATGAGCTGGAACATAACTAATACTCGCTAGCCACTAGCAAGGAGGTCTTCCACCTTTAGAACTGCCTCTAGATCTGCCTCTTCCTCAACCTGGTGTGGGTCGAGCCATCCTACCCATATGTTCATATGGAGGAATGAACTGTGGGTGGAATCTAACTTCAAGCTCTACTTCTTCCTCTGTGTCTATTTCTCACTCACTTATATTTTTAGTTTTTTTTCTTTTTCATTTTCCTTTTCTTTTTCTTTTTCTTCTATTTCTTTTTCTTTTATTTTTTTAACTTTGACCATGTTTATGAGAATAGACTTCCTGATTTTGAGAAAGATAGTAGGTCGAGTCTTCATATATCTCAACCTCTCTAACTGAAAATGGCTTCAAGTCTTCTTTGACATAGTATTTGGTTCCACCTCTTTGGAATTTGATGCACTGATGTAGAGAGGATGAAACCATCTTATTCCCATGTATCCAAGGCCTATCAAGCAAAGCAGTCAAAGATGTATTCTAATCAATTATGTAGAACTCGACTTTTTTTTCAGTCATCTATCTCCAGTGGAAACACTATGGAGCCTAAAGCCCTCTTGCCTTGCTCATTGAATCCTCTCAACATCATCCGATCTCCTAAGAGTTTGGAGATGTCAATCCTCGCAAAAGAGTCTTTAGACATAATGTTCACTAATGCACTTAGATCAACTAAAACTTTGGAGAGTCTGAATCTACCCATATCCATTATGATGTAGAGGGGATGGTTGTGATCAATTATCCCCAAAAGAAGGTCTTCATCAGTGAATGTAACTCTATGGGATTCTCTTGAATAACATGCCTCCTCTCTAATAGTTATTTGCTGAGCTAAGCATATTTCTAGATCAAGAAGAGCCTTGATCAATGACTCCCTCATCTTTTTGGATAGGACAAGGGTAACATATATGCTTAGCTTAGCTAGAAAATTTCTTAGGTGAGCAAGGACATTGTAGTCAACTTTGGGCTGGTCCTCCATAAGCATACCAATAGGCGGAGCATCTTGTGGAGGGGCTATATGTTTGCTTGAACCAATGACTCGCTTACCCTTATCCTGAGGTGCTACCCTAGGAGGTAGAACTTTTCCACTGTAGATGTTGACTTCAATGTCTTTATGAGATGGTTTAGTGAAAAGTTTTACCTGCTCATTAGGTCCACCTATAGCTTCTCCTATGAGATCATCAGAGTCAGATGACTCTAAATCAATCTCAATGGGCAAACTCGAGCGATTAAGAACTGGGTAATCCATTTCTAAATCAAGAGGAATGATCGAACTATAGTTATTAATTATATGGGAGCTTTATATAGGAATAAATTCAAGCGATCATCAAGTGACATAAATGTAAGTGGAATCAACTTTCTTCATTAATTTCTTAGATTTGGATGGAGGTACAGAGTATAAATTAAGTAAAGTAAGCAGAGTAAGGGATTTGGCATCCCCTCCACTAATATAATATGCCTGCTAGAAGAAGAGCTGATTGGAGGAACTATAGCTGCAACTATGGAAATAGTGCTGGAACCAGTCGGTGGTTGTGTTAGTGTACTATCCCGGGCAAGTGGAGGTTGTCGCTGCTACTGCTGGGCTTCTACCTTCCTGAAGTTATCCTTAGTAACTTATAAACATTCCTTGGAGTTGGAGGTTTAAGCTGCCTCAGGCACCTGCAAGGGTAATTTTCTGATCTTATAAATGATTTTCTTGGAGGTTCGGGATAAGGAGATATCCCAACCATCCTTTATCTTATGAGGATTGCATGTATTACCAAGGATTACTCTAACAAAAATAAAAGGTTGTTGTAATAGGTATTCCTTGGGGATGACAATGCCACTGACAGGCTACCTGCCGCCCTTAAAAGTAATTCAATCTTCTAAGACATGGTCTCACATGTGGTGGTAGGGGAAATAGTTTGGATCATGGCTCTTGCCCACTTCCTCTGGCCTCTTAGGCTCCAGTAACTGGAAATCAGGCTTCTTTAAGAGATTTTTAAAGATCATCCTAACTACCTCCCTCATGAATGAATAAGGCTTATTCAATTTATTGGTAAGAGTAGTAAGCTACCCTGGTGCGTAGGAATACTACTATTGAGGATGCTAATGAGGAGGGGACAGTGGTGGCCACTGTGACAACTAAGGTGGTTGATATGATGGCCGAGGTGGTGGTAGAGGAGGTGACAAAAAAGCTTGTTGAGATCTAGGCCTATCTGAATGAACCGTAGCTAGCTGCTTCCCCTTATTAACTATTGTGACTACCTCTGACTTCTTCTCAAATGCCTTTTGAGGTTTGGGCTTAGCTAACTAGTCCTGGAAAGGTAGCTATTTGGTTTCCTCTTGTAGACTAGCCACCTTGTTGATTAGTTTCTCAAAAGTTTTGAATGTAAAACACTTGAGCATGAAAGAGACTGGGCCATGGATATTCTTCAGGAGAATCTCTATGGCATGCTTTCCATATAGCTGTGGTTCGTATTTCATACTCAAGTTTTGCCACCTGAGAATGTAATCAATAAGGGACTCATTGGAATTTTTGTTTGCTATATCGAGGTTGCCTACAATAACTCTTTGCTAAGCTCCAACAAACCTTCTGATGAAGAGGTGCTCTAACTAAGCAAATGTCTTTATCGAAATATTGGGTAGTTCAACATACTAGTCAAATGCAACACCAGCTAAACTGCTAACAAATAATCATAAAAGAAGGGTGTCACTACCTCTGTCATTGTAACAACTGGCCCTGGAATGTGTAATATGTTGGAGAGGGTTCCCACTGCCATCAAATATTTTGAAAGAAGGAGGCACAAAACTCTTAGGATGTTAGACAACATTAAATTCCTCCGGGTAGGGTCTACCCTTTGGAACAGATGGGCCACCTCGGGCTTGTGCCAGTGCTTTACTCATCTATTATTCCACCATGTTCTTAGTATCCTTCTCATGCATGGAGGTACTATCCACCAACTTCCTATGCAAGCTACTTCTATCATGATCTACTAGATAAGTGCTCCTAGGCTGATCTAGGATGTGTGCTGACTTAGGATGATCTACCTCTATCAGTATATGCTATGAGGTTGAGGCCTAATTTTGGAGTGCATAGATGGCTACTAACAAGTCCTCCATCCTTTCTCCATCTAGTTGATCTGATCATCCTTCTATCTAATTTGCTGAAGGAGTGCTGGGTTGAATGGACGACATCATCTTCTTCAACTGCAATAGCTTCCTAACTCTGCTGATCTCTATTGAGGGAGCTCCTATTATCGAACATGGGACTTCGATCGAGTCCTCCAATAAATCATCCTCATTGAGGATGAAACTAACCATTCCCTCCTCATAAGCAGACTGATCGCTTCCTAGGATTTCCCTCTTGTCTACAAAATACTATGGCAGAATTTCATCCAAGGAACGATCTAACGCGCATAAAACACTCATTCTCGATGGTAGAGCTATGTTAACTAACAAAATGCATCGACACGCCGCCACCGAGTGCTATCTCTGGGAGGACTATACTCACTAGAAGATACATGCTCATGATTGACTACCGATGGAGTGCTGCCACTAGGGGGATCTACTGGCATAGGAATTTTGGAACTGTCAGCCTCCCCGTCTGCTAGTACTACTACTACCAATTGTGGTGGGGGTGGTGGAATGACTATATCGCTCTTGGGTCACCATTCCTTCTTCACCACAGTTGAAGTGGAAGGTCAAGAAGGAGAGCTCGACCTCACCTAAATTGGTGGAGTAGATGGAATGGGACCCTGAGGCTGTATCTAGATCACAAATAAAGATTTCTTCTCCTCCGATGCTGACTTATTTGCCTTGGTGAGCATAGGAGATGCTGGAACATGTACTAGTAAAGGTAGACAATGAGTGGTGCAATGTCATGGAGACATCGACTGCCGCTCAATAGGAGCTCTCCTCCTAGGACTGACTATGCATATGAGTACCATACTGTCATTATGGTCAGCTCTGGTAGCCTACCGACCTGGGAAATCTACAAGAGCAAAGGATATCGACTGTCAGGCAAACCTCTGCCTCTCTCTCCTATCTGTCTGCACTGCCACTCAGGCCTCTATGTATCTAATCCCTGATGCTCTTAGAGATCAAAGACCTCAGGTCATATAATGCCCTGAACTTCGAGCGTCCTTGGACTCTATCTATCTGGCGAATAATTGGCCATAATCTGGCGTAGCCTGATAATAAGCTGGTGGTGGAGGCAATGTTGCAATCTTCATATAGTCCCCCTCTCCGTCTGAGCCTGAGAGGGGATATAATTTATTGCCACTAAGTAGGGGGAAGACCTCCCGGGGTGAACCCTCCTCTACAACATGGGATGCTACCTCTGCCTCTATAGCTGCCCGCTCATGATGCCGCTTAACCTATTGACTTTTATTATGGCACTCAGTGTGGGTGAGTTGAGCGGGGTGAGAGCCTATCTCTAAGACCAAGATAACATTCTCCTTTGAGGGGACGAATGAGGAGGTGTCAGCCCTCGTTGAGGTAATAGGATGAACAACTAATGGAATAGACAGGGGAAGCACTGACACTGTTTGTGCTACCACTAGAACTAAAACTAATTGTGCTGAATCTACTGCTCTCACTATGGGGACCTCTACTGCCTTCCTCTTTAGAGGAGGGAAATCAAAGTCAGAAGGCATGTCAATGGGAATAAGTGGTGTCTATCCCGCCACCTGCTCCCTACTACTGTCGTGAGGACTGTCCTCTAACAAGTAACTTGGACAGCCTCGAATCTATGACCAAACTAAATCAAACACGTAGTGGTCGAGGTTAGCTTGGCCTGATCAGGGCCAAGTTAACACCTGACGGGATGGAGAACATAAACTTGCTAGGAGCCATGTGTAATGAAATGAGCTAAATAGAAAGTGACTGGGCTGAAACTCTACATTTGTTGAAAATATAACTAAATCAATCACTCGCTTTGGTATTCACCTTCAAAAATAATTTACAGAGTTAATTTAGAAATTTGAACCCACACTCAACAAATTTAGTTATGTTAAGTAGGGCTCATTGGAGAGATTTTGATATGTGAGGAGAATCTTTGCCATTTAATTATAATTTAGAACCCATACTCAACAAATTAAGTAGGTTGGGTGGGGTTCATATATGTGGAGAGACCTTTGAAGATATTTGTGTTGTGTATCTTGTTTGAAAATTTTGATTTTGAAAAAAACATTACTTAGGAAATTTAGGTATGCTAGGGAAAGGTTGTGATTGTTTAGAAATTTTGTGAAAAAAAACTTTGCTTGTGGTGGTTGATTATGTGTGTGATATATGTTGATTTGATTTGAATGTGGGGCTTCTTAGTTAACAAATTTGGTATTTTAAGTAGAGGCCAAATGTGTTTGGCATGTGTTTTAAAATGAGACTCTCACTTAACAAATTTGGTATGTTAAGTAAGAGCCAAATATGATATGATTTGTGTTTGAAAATGAGATGCTCACTTAACAAATTTGGTATGTTAAGTGAAAGCCAAATGTGATATGATTTTTGTTTTGAAAATGAGACTCTCACTTAGCAAATTTGTTATATTAAGTGGAAGTCAAGTGTATCTGACAAGTGTTTGAAAATGAGGCTCTCAGTTAACAAATTTGGTATGTTAAGTAAGAGCCAAATGTGATTATGATTTGTGTTTTGAAAATGAGACTCTTACTTAACAAATTTGGTATCTTAACTGGAAGTCAAGTGCATTTATGATTTTTTTTTTGTGAAAGAGGGGAAGTCTATTTAACAAATTTGGATATGTTAAATAGAGTTCAATATTTTTTTTTTGTAAATTTTGGAAATGGGACACTCATTTGACAAATTTGGGTATGTGAAATGAAGTCCAAATATATTTTGATTTTTGAGACTTTGGAAAAGAGGAACCTTATTTGACAAATGTGAGTGTGTCAAATAGAATTCAACTTGTTTAATTTTCCAAAAGAAAGGGGAATTCTCATTTGAAAATTTGTATGCCAAATGGATTTCAAAATATCTCTTGATTTTGCATGTGGATTTGTTGCTTTTGAAAGAGGGAAACTTCAACTTTAGCATATGTGGAATATCTTAAGTGGAGTTTCAACTTTATGCTATGGTTTTATTTGAAAATAGACTCTTCAATCAACAAATTTGAGCATGTTGAATGTAGATAGTCATTTTTAAAAGTGTGCTTTTGAAAAAGAGGGAAACTCCAACTTTAGCATATGTGAAATATGTTAAGTGGAGTTTCAATTTTATGCTATGATTTTATTTGAAAATAGAATCTTCATTCAACAAATTTGAGCATGTTGAATGAAGATAATCATTTTCAAAAGAGTGCTTTTGAAAAAGAGGGAAACTCCAACTTTAGCATATGTGAAATTTGTTAAGTGGAGTTTCAATTTTATGCTATGATTTTATTTGAAAATAGAATCTTCATTCAACAAATTTTAGCATGTTGAATGGAGATAGTCATTTTCAAAAGTGTGCTTTTTTAAAAAAATGATTTTGATCTTGATTTTGAAAAGAACCTCTATGTAACAATCATGGGGATTGCTATATGAGGTTTGGTTATATGGATTTTGTGCTTTTTAAAAATTTTGTGTAAGATTATTTGTTTTGTGAGTTTTTAAAAAGTGCTTTTGGAAAGTGCCATTTTGAAAAAGAGTTTATTTTCTTAAACATTAAGATTAACCTTGCCTCACCAAGCTAGTAGTAATGCAGCTCTAAATTTTTGTCATCTCCATTCATGAGTTAATTTTATTTATTTATTTACTTATTGGAGGAAATCCAATAGAGGGTTTTAAGACCTATAAGGAATGAGGTGCTAAAACCTAGAGGATGTTGGCTAGCTTCACTTATGAATGAAATAAGCTAAGTGCTAATGGAAAGAAAGATAGTCTTAGACTTATATGAAATATAAGTCCACTATCGATGCTTGGAGATAATAATTGTATACTAGAGATGGAGAGAGGAACCATCCCCAGCGGAGTCGCTAGAAAAATCTATGGTATTTATTTTTAATTCTATGTGTGTGTGTGTATGGGGTGGGATGTGTGATGTACTGACATCCACCAATCATCTAATAAAGACTCCTAAGGTATGATGGGTCTTCAAATATACTAGAGATTTTTTTCCTACTTTAGATGAATGAATAAAGCAAAGTTTATTTAAACCAGGATCTAAAGTTTCCTATTGGGGTAAGCCCTCATAGTTAATTAAATCCTAAGGAAGGTGAGTTCCTTAGGAATACTCTCGATTAAAGTCAAAAATTATTGTCTCCAAAGAATTCAAAGATAAGACTATCAATAAATTGGTTATATTTGGAAAATCAAGTGGGTTAGATCAAAAGGAGAACTTGTTATTGAAGCCAAAAGAAAATGAGTAGGGATGCTCATGATACTAGGAGACCTAGTGAGCATTCAATCATCCTATGGTTGGGCTTTATATGTTTGAAATTGAAGGAAATTATTTATTTGAGTTGAAATTTATTAGAAAGCTAGGACTTATAATCCCACAATACAAGATTGTGGGAATGCTTAAGAGGTGAGGATTTATGCTTATAGCCCAAGGGTAAATAGTAATCTCATATCCTAAATCTAAGGATCTTTGGCGAGGGCCAAAGCACGTCCTAAATCTAAAGAGAAAAGTGGGTATATTATTTACCTCCATAAGAGAGAGTAAATCACCTGACTACTGGACTTATAACTACCCAGAGTGGCAGCTAGCTAACTTTTACATTATAAAACCATGTGGTCAAGTCATATGTTTTGCAAGATGGTTAGAATGTTATTATTTATAAAGAAACTAAAGTCCTTAAACTCACTCCCTAAGAGACTAGAGCATGAGTGGTATGAATAATGACTTAGTCTAATAGAAATTTTATCAATTTTATTTGATTTTGGAATCTTTATTTTGACACAGGACATAAAATTTTATATGCCTAAATGCATGATGAAATAAGGTTATTGGCTAAATCAGAGAGAAAGAGGTGTTTTCCACCAGAAGGGAGACCCTTAAAGGTCAAGTATTCCCCTATCATGCAAGGATGGAAACCCTCTCTTAACAAGAATGAAATAAGATGATATGCATGATATTAAACATACATCATTTAGCTAAGAGGTTGTTAAATCTTTTAATTATCTCAGTTTAATACTTAGGCTTTAAGTGAGGGTATGAGTTGTTTTAGATAATTTAGTTATAAGTTGTGATTGGGGTAAAAATTTTATTTTTCCCTAAGATCTTAAGCGAATCCAGGCCACAAATTAAGTCATCATATATGAGAAAGCTAGGAAAATACATGTCATTTCTATTACACAATTGTAAACAAAGCATCAATCAATTTATAAACTCAATGTAAAAGAATAAATGGTCGGTACGATCCGGTACCACCGTAGAATGTGAAAAGAGAAATGGATAGTCGAGCTCTACTCTTATACATCCCGATAATGTAGAAGAATAATTACAATTACAAATGAATAAATGTTATGGGGGGTCTTCATATCTTCATATCTCCTCTATTTCTTCATTTGGATTTGCTTGGTTCAAAGGCATCACGGGGCCTCCCAGGCCAAAGCTATCTAGTCTCCACTCATCCTAATCCCCTCATAACACTTAACCAAATTCCTAATACACAATTACATTAAAAAAAAAGTAAATCTAACTACACTTACAAAATAAGTGTTAGGTTATATGTATAATTTAGACTTAACATCCTATAGATGGGAAACCAAGTCCACCTGTCCTAGTATAGATTATGCTTAGGGTTATGTAACTAGCAAAAGAGAGCATTTTATATTTATTTTAAGCACCCCTTAAGCATAATCTCCTATAGAAAATATAATTATGGCTAATCACAGCCTAACATCCAGTCTACGTGCATACACCCTAACATCTAGTCTACAATAGTATATCATAAAATCAAACATACATCAAACCTTGCACCGCCCTAACATAAAGCTAGAAGTGGCAACTTAATCTAATGTGTGCATATTAAGGCTCGTGTGGTATGTTCTAACTAGGCTTTAGAGTTGTCATTCTCTAAGTATGGAGGAAATTTAATTATAAAGAGGGTTTCAATTTAAATGGTTTAATTGATTTGCAAATTTTACTTAATGTTTTCTATTATTTAATTTGTCTTATACTAAACAGCTAAGAGTTATAAAGGGAAGAAAAGAGAGGATCACTCTCTTTCATACCTACCTTAAGTCACATCTATAACAAATTAATTAATCAATTCTCTTTAATGAATGTATTATTACATATTTTAATTAGTCCTAGGTTTATGTTCACTTTAAATAATCCCATTCAATAAGAAAGGCATCTTAAGATTAATTAGAATTAATTATTATCACATAATACATGTTTGTTCATTTCTTTCCATCATATATAGCATGCATATGATTAAGTCCTAAACATAACTATACATGCAATTTATATCTTAGCACACTTAAATGATGAAAGTAAGCAAGTGTACTTGGAATTAATGTCTCATTTGGTTGAATTATTTGTCATATTAATTTAAAGCTCTATCTAAATTCTTATACAAAAGCATAAGAAAAGAACTCTAAATCATATGACTAATCATCCCAATCACTTGAAAAAAATATGAATGCATGTCTTTTTAACAGAATGAAGAGGGGGTTTTCATTCTTTAGCTAAATACACATTCAAATGTATGAAAGTTTTAAGCAAGTGTGTCACCATTGTTCTGCACTAGGGGAGTGAGGTAGAAACCTCCTTGGGGCTACTTAAAGCTGTGTGTCCCCGGAATGTCCAGACTAATATACTTGCTATTTTTAAATACATATGGATGTATAAACAACTATAAGAATAGAAAACACCATGCAAAAGTAGAGTTTAATTTATTTAGTCTATTTGTGTAAATGAATTAAGCTCTATCTAAATTATAATGTCAAAGTGCATAAGGATGAAATCAAACAAGAACGTCACCATTATTCTGCATTAGGGGAGTCAGGTAGGAACCTCCTTTGGGCTACTTAAAGTCATGCATCCCCGGAATGTCCAGACTAATATACCCATTAACATTCAAAATTATGCAAGTCAACATATAAATGTAAGAAAGAGACTTAACTTCATACACTAAGCTTATATTCACAAACATCTCCTATGTATGTTTAACTAAAATCATATATATATATATATATATATATATATATATATATATATATATATATCATTATTTTTGAAATTACATTTGAGATTTAATAGTGTTAATAGCCACACATATTTTTAATTAAGCCAACACATGCAAATTGACATAAAGGAAATCATCTTCATTTAATTAATTTGAAAGAAATGAATGAATGAGTACAAGTGGCATAAAATATTTTAACATGATTGGAAAGAAATAAAACAACACAAGCATCTGATTTCATTCAATCCAACTAATTCCTAAGGACAAGCACATTAAATAAGCTTATTTAAAATAAACAGAAGTTTGTTAAAACCCTTTTTGATTTCATGTTTGATTTGATTTAAAAAATCTGAAAGAGGTTTTCTAATCTTAATCCCATTCCCCATATGTATGAGTTAAATTAATTTAATGAAAAGTAATTAGGTTGATTTTATGGCATAATTAGGATGAGGTATGAATTAAATTAATTAATTAAACCTTTACTTATATCACCTTAAGTTAATTAACTAATTAATGATTAGACAACATGATATGAAACCACATGAAAAGAAAATTAGCAATGCTCCTAAGAATTGAAAGGGGCTAATGCAATTAGCTCACAATTAATAATTAATTAAGCTTAAGGGATATAATTAATCACTTTTATGATTTTTCTCACACATGTAAGCTAATCACAATTTCATTAAATTTCTTTAGGCTATTAAACATCTAAAGAACTACCCAAGATTGATTAATCAAAGTTAGGAATGAATTGCATTTTAAATTAATTTAATTAAGCCCTTAATTAGTTAATTAAATCCTTTGATTATATTTTAATTTGGAGAATGAAATTAACTTAGGGAAATATATCAAGAAAGAGGCCTCAATCTCAATCCTTAAGTCATTTCAAATAATTAGGCTCTAAAATAATTAAATTCCATTTTATTTTAATTGTTTAATTAAGTGGCTAATTAATTAATTAAACTTTACTTAATTTGAAATAAATGAAGAGGATTAATAAAATGGTCATAAAGGATAAACCTAAATCATTTCCCTAAGACTTTTCAATGTTAACAGATGGCAATAAGCTTAATTAATTAATTAATCCACTATTTATTTACTTAATTATCACTAATTAAGGTAAGATAGTAATTAATGCTTAATCAATCAATTTTCCTAATTAACTATCCAATAAATTCTAATAAAAATAGGGGAGGCATAAGTCATGCCTGTAAACATCTCTAGAAAGTTTGAAATTAAATAGATAATTAATCAGAGTGTAATTAGGCTAATTAAACTTTTAATTAAACCTTAATTAAGTAGAAATTACTATTTAAAATTAATTAATAATAATTTTCATGGATTGCCCTTTGAAATACCTTTAAAATGAGCCCTCATTTATATTTTTTGGATTTTTCTAAGATCAGTTATGAAGTTTAGAAGTTTTAGCCTCAAAATTGATTTAATTAAACTAAATTAACTTTTTAACTTCATCGGTGCCACGTGGCTACTAACGCGGCATTCTAACACGGCACACTTTCCATGTCGTGCGACGAGATAGGCCATTTAAGTTATCAAATCAGGATGCTAACTCAGATTGTGATGGACATGCTTTCCTGTGGATCGTCTGATCTAAGATCGGATGACCATGATTAAATCCCATGGTTAAGGAGGATTAAATCAAGGGTTACAACACGATTTGATCATGGCCGTCTAATCCAATCACATGAAATGGATGGCCCATGATCCATTTTCATACGAGTGATGAACGATAGAGTCCATCCTCCATGGATCACATGATTCAAGCTCAGATCCACTCCAAACTCAACCCACACCTTTGTGTGAAGGATCCATAAGGATCCAATGGCTAGGATGGGCTCAAATGCAAGTTCACTTCGAAAATGACCAACATATTTTTATTTAAGGATCAGTTTTGAGAAATTACCTCAATAGAGCTTATGATCGGAAATTTCAATGATCGAGGTAGTTTTATTTAGTAGAAATGAAGCCCTGTTGGGCCACACGAGCTTTGATTTAAGGTGATTTTCTCTATGGACCAAGGCCCTCCCTTTGAGCATTCGATCTTGATCAAAGTATGGCTTCTGGTGGCTTTGGAACTAAAGGGATGATTTTCTTGGCTTCGATTAGGTGTGGTGAAGGTGTGTGCAAGTTTAATTGAAGTTTGGTTAAGGGATAGATGGGTTTGAATCAAGGGAGGTCTCCCTTATTTTAGTTTCACACATAAAGAAGAATGGCCGATCGAGGGAGTTTTGAAAATGCTCTAAGGGATTTTTTTTCTCACTTGGGGGCTTAGAGAGTGCAAATGGTGATGAACCCCGCTCGAATAAGAGAGTATACCCCTCAATTATGTGTGATGGACAGATGGGATCCACCCTGAATTTTTATCGATTCATCATCATCGAGGCATCACAGGGGTCACTGTCAGCTCCACGTGGCACGCTATGGTTGGAGAAAGTTATGGTAGGGAGCTCAAGGAAAGATTTAGCATGATTGGATTGGCTTAGTCCTTTGGGTGCTCAACTTAGCTTGAGATGGGAGGAGGTGAACTCCCCTTGGTCCATGGCTGATCCTAGCTATTCTATGGTGGGATAGAAAGATTTGGCACACCCCATTTGGCACTTTGATGGCTACCCAAGTGATGGGAGAGTGGACTTTGCTTCTTATGGAAAGAATCCAATGTGGGGAGGTTTGTCCAATGGCTAATTCCCTTGTGTGGGGTCCACTTAGATTTGGGCTAGTTTGGGAGTGATCTAGAACTGGTTTGGGTCGGGTTTGGCCAACTCCTATGGTCCCATGGGTTGGTTTGGTTCATTTGGTCAAATGGGCTCATATGGGTTCATGTTAGTTAGGTTGACCAATTGGTCAAATTGGGTCAAACCAAGGCTTGGGTTATGTTTAAATGATGATTTGAAGAGTTTTGGTTCAAGTGGTTTAGATTAATTTGGCTTTGCTTGGATTTTAGCTCATTTGGATTCAAATAGTTCAAATGGGCTAAGTTCACCAATTCGATAACTTTGACCAAATTGGGTTGGGATAGGTGTTGGTTCATGTTCAATAGGTTGATTGAAAATGATTGTAGGCTTTGGTTTGGTTTGATCTGGGTTTAATTTAGATTTTGGCCAATTTGACCTTTTAGATCAATTTGGGCTAGGTTGGGTCAAGTTGACTAATTGGTCAAATTAGGCTTAATCATGGCTTTGGTCAGGTTCAATAATTGATTGGAATGAACTTGAGCTATTGGTTGTAATCAATTTGGATAAAATCATGATTTAACCCATTTTGGCTTTTTAGGCTAATTTGGGTCAACTTAGTTCAAATCATCAATTGGACTTGGTTTGCCTCAATTGAGGGTTTGATCATGTTCAATCATTGATTATGAATTGGTTTGAATCAATGGTTTCAATTAATTTGGTATATGGTGGGTTTTGGCTAGTTTAGGTTTCATTTGGGCTAAAGGTTGACTTGGTCAAAGGACCAAGTTGACTTGGTTTGACCAATTCAAGGTAGTTGATCACCCAAAGATGATTGTTGATCATGATATGAGGTTTGGATGGGCTTGGTTCAATCCAATCTAGGTTGGATTAGAACTTGGCTCAAAAGGGTCTTTTAGGTGATTTTGGGTCAAGTGAACCTAAATGGGTCAATTGGTTTGGTTTTGGCTTGATTCAAGTTTAGTTGAACTCAAATATGAGCCCAGGATGAAAATAAAAATCCAATTGCAATTGGTTTGGAGTCAAATGAATTTTGATTCATTTGATAATTTCAAGTCAAAAGGGGTCAACATGGGCTTGACTTGAGTTGACTTGGATTTGGTTTGATAATTATAGTTTATGTTTAAATTTGGGTAAGTGATTGAAGGAATGATTGATTCATGAAGAAATCCATAGTTTTGGGTTGATTTGGATATCATTTAGCCAAGTTCAAGATATTGGCTAAAAAGGCTAAAATTAGAAATTTGATTTGATTTTGGTTTGATTTTGTCCATTTTGATTTATATTTCATTTATATTTGTGATTATAAATGATGATATAAATAGGTTATGAGAAAATCACGTGAGTTTGGAGTGATTTTGAAGCAAATTTGACCAAGTTTAAGGATGAAAGTCAAAAGGGCTTAAGTAGGTAATTGATTTAGTTTGATTTATTTTTGGTCATTACAGGGTAGGTTTCATTTATATTTGTGGATATAAATGAAGGAATAATTGATTTATAAAGAAATTAATTGAATTTGGTTTGAGATTTGATTAAGCTTATGGAGGTAAGTCCATATGGCTTCAGAAAGGTCTTTATTCGGTTTGATTTAGTTTGATTTGGTTTGTCATTTGAATTTGGATTTCATTTATATTTGTGAATATAAATGAAAGAATGATTAATTTATAAAGAAATCAATCAAGTTTGATTTGGTTTAAAGGGGGTTTTAGCTAAGCATATGAGGGTGGTTCATGGAAGGGATTTTAGAATTTGAATTTGATTTTGGGTTCTAGTCATTTGATTTGAAATTGATTTGAAATTTGATTTAAGATTGAATAGATATTTGAGAAAATCAATTAAATTGGGGTTGATTTGAATTTAGTTAAGGCTATGTCCATAAGATAAAACCAAAGGGCTCAGAAATATTTTTTCTAGTTTTAATTTGATTATGGGTTTCAATCATTTGGTTTGAAATTGAATTATGATTTGGATTTGAATTGGTAGTTTAGTTTGAGGAAGGAAGCATGGATTGGGTCTAAGGATATAGAGTAGGCAAGTTTACCTAAATCCCTAAGGCATGATCTATTCTCATGGCTAATCCTGCTAAGTCTTTAGTCTTAGGTTAAGTGTTCACCTAATCACTAGAAGTGTCTTAAGACTAAAGAACTCTTGGTGTCTATAAGAGTCCTAGATCTATGATGAAGAAGTTGAGAACTCACTCCAAAAGTGAGGTCAACAGGGTTTTTTAGGGTTTAGGGTTTAAGGTTTAGGGTTTAGTGTTAGTTTTAGGGTTTAGGGTTTAGGGTTTAGGATTAGGGTTTAGGATTTAGGGTTTAGGGTTTAGGGTTTAGGGTTTAGTTTTTTTTTTAAAATTAAGTAAATCGGTAGGTTTAGGTTTATTTAGTTTATTTAGATTATTTTTTATTTATTTCAGTTTATTTAATTTTTTTATTTTTATTTTGGTTTATTTTTATTTTATTTAGTTTTATTTTATTTATTTTTTTAGTTTAGGTTTATTATTTTAGTTTATTTTTTAGGTTTAGGTTTAGGTTTATGTTTATTTTTTAATTTTATTTTATTTTTATTTTATTTTTTAGGTTTAGGTTTTATTTTTTATTTTTAGGTTTAGGTTTAGGTTTTATTTTATTTTTTTAGGTTCAGGTTTTAAGTTTTTATTGTAGGTTTATTTTAGGTTTTTATTTTTAGTTTAGGTTTAGGTTTAGTATGAATTAAGTGTGTTAATTACCCCTTACCTACACCACCTTAGCATTGTTAACCAAATAATTATGAGCCAATAATATGACATAAAACTACACAAGAATTTAAATCAGCAATGAACCTAAGAAGAAAAGGGCCAAATGTATTTGGCTCATGATTAATGATTAATTAAGCTAAGGGGTATAAGTTATGAAATTTCATAACCCCTCTCAAACATTTGAGTTGGATTTTGATTACCTTAATTGTACTTAGGCTCTTGAACACCTAAGCATCTACTCAAGATAGATTAGTTAAGCTATGGAAATATTTAGAAATTTATGAAATTAATTAAGGGGGAAATTAGTGAATTAACCCTTTAATTAAGGTTGGGTTAAGGAAGGAAGGGGGGTTTAAGGAATATCTTAAGGAAAGTATCCCAAAATTATTCCCTGAACCTCATATTCAGTTAATCAAAACTTAATTGACTCAATTAGATGGTTGAACCACTAATTATACCCATAATTAAGCTTAATTACATTAAGGGAGTGATTAAAGAATGAACTAGCAATTCCTCTAAACAAACCACCAATAAATCTGAAGAAAATTAGGGGAGGCATGAGTCAGTCCACAAATTATGCACAAGAAGTTCGGGATTAATCAGTGGAGTAATTACAGGGTAATTAGCAAAATAATATTCCCAATAAAACTTAAATCTAGAGAAAAGCACTATTCAAAATCCATTGAAATCATTTTTAGAATATTCTATGTTTAATTATCTATCCAATGCAATTTATTTCATGTTTTTTATTTTTCTAGGCTTAGATATGAATTTAAAAAGTTTTCATGATTAATTTGGTGATTTAATAGCCTAATTAAATGTTTAATCCCATCGATTCCACGTGGTCCGCTGAAGTGGCATGCGCTTTCCATGTGGCACGATTGGATTTGATATTAAAGTTATCACATCATAGCACCGTATCTATGGCAGCGCTATGTGCTTTCTCCTCTCTCGTCTGATCAAGGATAGGATGGCTGAGATTAAACCTGCAGTTCTAAAGGATAAATGTGTGGGATCTACATATCTTAATCACGACCGTCCATCCAAAATACGTGGATGGATATCCTATGATCCTTCCCTCTATTTCCTTGCAGGAGAGGACATCCGTCCATCTTTTAGGGGATGATCTGAGCTCGATTGAGCTCGAATTGATCCCAAAACTTACCCACACCATCTAAGCATAATGACAAACATATCTAATGGCTAGAATCTCATGGGATTAAACTTCACTTCATAAAGGACTGGACTATATTGAAATTATGCTCGGATTAATAGCTAACCTCACCGGTGCCCGATTCCCTTAGAGAAGCATTGTCTAGTAGAGAAAAAGCTTTGTTGGGAGTTTGAGGTCTTGAGAATGGGTGGATCCTCCTATGGACCAACTCCTCCTTGACTTGTGCTCAGTTTTGATCAAGGTAGCACCTCCCTTGCCTTTGGAGCTTGGGAAAAGGCTTGGGTGAGTTTGATTGAGCTCCTTAATGGAGCTTGCAAAGGGAATTTGATTGATATTGAGTGTAAGCTAAGTTTGATTATGAGTGGAGATCCTCTATTTCCAAGCTATGAAAACCGAGAAAATGGAAACTAGGAATTGCTTGAGAGAGCTTGGGGAGGCTGAGAAATGACTTCTCTAGCTTCCTCTTACTCAATCGAATTAAGGACTGATGGAATGAATTCAAATTAGGGGGAGTATATCTCCCCCTTGAGCAATCAGACGAATGAGCTTCTCCCTTCCATTTTGATACAATTGACCACCTTGAGTGGGTTTTTTAGGCTATTTAACTTGTCCTTGCAATCAGTCTGGCTGGAGGAGTGGAGTAGTGGAGCTTGCATGTGCTTAAATCAAGTGGAGGAGGGATTCCATGTGCTTAATTTCATTCAAGTGGTTGGTTTTATCCTTAGGCTAGGTTGGGTGCACCACACCCCCTAGTATTCACTTGATCCACTAAGAGGGTGCCAGGTCATTATGGAGAGGATTTGACCAAATTCCAAGTAGATTTGGACAAAATTTACCCTTTGACCTAAGGGTAAAAAGGTCATTTGGCTTGGATTTCAATTTGAATATGTTTAGTATGTTTGAAAAATGGGTTTGGCCAAGTTTCATTGAATTTGGAGTTGGTCTGATATGATTTGGCTCATGTTGACCCATTTATGTCAAAATGGGTCAACTTTGGTCAAGTTGACCAATTGGTCAAATTGGGTCAAACCAAGGGTGGGTCAAGTTCATCTGACCATTTGAAATGTTTTGGTGGCTCTGGTTTGATTCAATTTGTTTTATTTTTGGTTTTGGTGGATTTGGTTCAATTTGATTCAAGCCACACATAAAAGCTTCAATCATTTAAGAAATTATGAAAAGCATGTCGTCCTAATGCACTATGTAAACATAACATAAAATAATTATATAAACTATCATAAAAGAATAAAAGGCCGGTGCAGTCAGGTACTGCCGTACAACCCGAAGAGAGAAAAGATGGGTAGCCAAGCTCTAACCTTATATAACCTAGAATATGAAAGAATAATTATAATTGTATTAAATGCTATGGGGCTCTTCTTTCTTCATATCTCCATTTTTCATTTGGTTTTTTCTTTGATTTGGATGGTGCTTGCTTCAAAGGTATCATAGGACACCCCAGGATAAAGCCTTATGGCCACTGCTCATCCTAATCTCCCATAGCACTAATCCTAATTCCTATTACAAAAAAATACATTTATGTGGGAAAAGTAAATCTAACTACACCTACAAAATAGAGGTTAGCTGAACATACATATAATCCCAAGAAGTTGTATTTATAATTTGGACTTAGCACCCTACACATGGGTAAGTAAGCCCAGCTTTCCTAACTTGGATTATGCTTAAGGATTTAAGAAACCTACAAGAAGAGCATTCACATTTATTTTTAAGCATCCCTTAAGCATAATCCTCTATAAAAAACATAATTTGCTAATATTGGTCTATCATCCAGTCTATGAAGCATACACCCTAACATCCAATCTAAAATAATACATCATAAAACAAAATATACATCACATCATACACCATCCTAACTTAGAGCTAGAAACACATAACAACTAAGTGTTATAAAGAGAGAAAAATAGGATTGCCCTCTTTCATCCCTTTCTTAAGTCACTTTCTAAAGTATATTAATTTGATTTAGTTCTCTTTAGTGAATGGCTTATTAAATGATTTAATTAATCCTATGTTTAGGTTCACTTTAAATAATCCTATTGAAAATGAAAGGCATCTTAAGATTAATTTAATTGAATTACTACCATTGACATATATTAAATCATTCATTTCCATCACATGTAACATGCATATGATTTAATCCTAAGTGTGTCTATACATGCAAGATATTTTAGAATACTTAAATGATGAATGTATGTGTATGTTTAGAATTTATATTTTATTTGATTGAATTATTTAAACATATTAATTCAAAACTTTATCCAAATTCTTATACAAAAAGTACATATGAATGAAATTAAATAGGCATGTGCTGTTGTTAAACCAGGAAAGTGAGGTAATTAAATGACTTCCTTGGAGCTAACAAAAGCCTCGTATTCTCGGGATGTCTAGTCTAAATACCCATTTGCATTCAAACATATGTAAATTTGTATACATGAACATAGGAAGTAAGCTCTAAATCATTTGGCTAATTAATTCAACCACTTAGTCAATTATGAATGCATGCAATTTTAATGTAAAATGGGATTTTTATTCACTAATCACATATACATATACATGTACAAAGATATAGGAAAGTATGTGTCATTGTTAAACCAAGGAAGTGAGGTAATCAAATGACCTCGTTAGGGCTAACTAAAGACTCATATTCTCGAGGTGTCCATATTATATACTTGCTTTTATTGGATTTATACATAAATGAGAGAAAAGAAAACCATGCAAAAATTGTATATATTTATTTTGTACTGAATTAATATATATGAATTAAAGCTTTATCCAAATTCTAATGTTGAAATACATAAGAATGAAATCAAATGGGTACATGTCATTCTTAAACTAGGAAGTGAGGTAATCAAATGACCTCCTTGGAGCTAGCTAAATCCTCGAATTCCTGGAATGTCCAGACTACATAGCCATTACCATTCAATCTTATATAAATCAACACATGTATAGAAAAATGAGAACTCAACATTCATATACTTAAGCTATAAGCACATACATTATGTATTTATAACTAGCATCATAACACATATTATTATTCATTTATAAGCTTTTGAAAAATACATTTGGATTTAATAATGATGATAGCCATGCATATATTAAATTAAATCAACACATGCAAGCTTACATAAAAGAAATCCATTTTATTTTACTTGATTTTGAAAAGAAGGATGCATGAATTCAAATGACATACCAAATTTAACATGATTGGAAAGAGGACAATCAAATATAAGCATGTGATTCATTCAACCAAACTAGTTCTTAAGGATAATCAAATCAAATAAGATTATTTAAAGCAAACCAAACCTTCTTTATCAATTAAGTTTTGGATTTGTTTTGATTTAAAGAAAAGAAGAGAAATTATCACTTGCTGTTTTAAACCCATTCCCATATTAGTGATTTGATTTAATTTAATGAAATGTAATTAAGTTGAATTTATGTGTCAATTAAGTTAAACTCTTAATTACATGAATTAATTACCCTTGCCTATGTCACCTTAAAGTAATCAACTAAATAATTATAAGCCAACATGATATGCATGGAAAATAAACTTGTAATGATCTTAGGAAATAAAAGGGGCCTAATGTAATTGGCTCATGATTAATAATCGATTAAATTAAGAGACTTAATTAATTACCCTTATGGTTTTCCCATACATGGCAACTAACCATAATTTCATTAAACTCCTTTAGGTTACTAAACACCTAAAGATATGTCCCATGATTTAATTAATTAAGGTCTGGTGTGATTATAATTTCAATTTGATTAAGTGATTTAATTAATTAGTTAAATCTTAATTATTTCATTTTTAAAAAGGGTGAAATGAACTTAGGGAGAGGGGTCCCAACCCTATTCCTTAGTTCACTTACTATTGAACAATGATTAATAAACTTAATTAACCAATTTTCCTAATTAGGTGAGCAATAAATCCTAAGAAAATCATGGGAGGTAGAGGTCATCCCTTTAAATTAACCCATAAAATTTGAGAATAATTGCTTAAGTAATTAAGGGGTAATTAAGCTAATTAATTTTGTAATTAAACCTTATTTAAACATTAATTATTATTCAAAATTAGTTAAGATCATTTTTAATTAATTCTCCTCTAAAATACCTTTAAAATGAGTATTTATTTGCATTTTTATTTCTCTATGATTTTTTATGATTTTTAGAAGTTTTAACCAATTATAATGATTAATTTAGCCTAATCCTGTTGGTTCCATGTGGCGCACTGACACGGCACGCTTTCCACATGGCATCGCAAGATTGGCTTCTTAAAACTTATCAGGCTCAGCACCTACATGGCTACGGCAGATACACTTTCTCGTTCGCCATCCAATCTAAGATCGAACAGCTACGATAAATCCCATAGCTTAGTAGGATTAAATCAAATCAATCTAGTAGATCTAATCACAACCGTCCATTCTGATCACGTAGAATAGACGGTGTGTGATTTAACATCATATCATTGAGAGAGAATAGATTCTGTTTACCATTTCTCACTTGATTCGAGCTTACTCGAGCTCAGATCAACTGTCTATTCTGATCAATGAAGTTCCTGCTGTCAAGGTTCTGCCCATTCTTAGGGTTTAGGTTTAAGTTTTGGTTTACTTTATTTTAGGTTTAGGTTTAAGTTTTATTTATTTTAGTTTAATTTATTTTAGTTTAGGTTTAGGTTTATTTTATTTTATTTATTTTAGGTTTAGGTTTAGTTTTTATTTAATTTAATTTTAGGTTTATTTAATTTTTATTTTATGATTAGGTTTTATTTTATCTACATTTTATATTTTTTATGTTTAATTTATTTTCTAGTTTAGTTTATGTTTTATTTATTTATTTTATGTTATTTTATTTAGGTAGGTTTTTTATTTATTTTATTTTAGCCCAGGTTTTATTTAATATGTCAGGTTTTAGGTTGTGGTCCGGGGCCTGGCTAGGGCCTGGGGTAAGACAGGGCTGCAGGTCTTAGGGCCCAGGGGGGCTTAGGACTGAGTAGGGTTGGCCTTGGGTCGTGGCCTGTGGCCCAGGGCCTGTGGGCTGGGCCTAGGGCTCAGAGAGCCCAGTCACAGGGCTCAGGGCCAGGATTTAGTGCCTAGGGCTCAGTGGAAGGCCTGGCTGGCCTTTGGCTCAGGGCCTGGTAGGCCTTAGGGCCTGGGATCATGGTGGCCTAGGGCCTGTGCAGTCTGGGTCAGTCAGGGTCCGGGCTGTCAGGGTTTTATTTTATTTTAAACCAACAAACCGGTAGGTTTATGTTCATTTAGTTTATTTTACTTTAATTTTTATTTAAATTTAATTTTAATTATATTTAGGTTTAATTTTAGTTTTATTTAGTTTAGTTTATTTATTTTATGTTTATTTATTTTACTCAAGGTTTTTTTTAGGTTTTTGTTTACTATTTAGTTTAGTTTTATTTTTATTTTTATTTTTATATTTTTAGGATTAAGTTTTTTTTTAGGTTTCTATTTTATTTTTTTAGGTTTAGGTTTTAGGTTTATACTTTGGTTTATTTTTAGGTTTATTTATTTTAGTTTAGTTTAGTTTAGTTTAAGTTTAGGTTTAGGTTTTTTTATTAAATTTAGGATTTAGGTTTTATTTATTATTTATTTTGAGGCTTATTTTTTAGGTTTCAATTTTTATTTATTTTATTTTAGTTTATTTTTTATTTTTTAGTTTATTTTATTTTTAGGTTTAGGTTCAGGATTAGGTTTGTGTTTAGGTTCTTATTTTATTTTATTTTTCTATTTTATTTTGGTTTAGGTTTTTTTATTTATTTTATTTTTAGGTTTTATTTAGTTTAGGTTTAAGTTTTTAGGTTTTTAGGGCTTAGGGTTTATATTTTTAGCTTATGGTTTAGGGATTACAGGATTTTATTTATATGTTTTATTTATTTTATTTTTTAATTTTTTTAAATTAAGTAAACTAGTAGGTTTAGGTTTATTTAGTTTATTTTTTATTTATTTCAGTTTATTTAATTTTTTATTTTTATTTAGATTTATTTTTATTTTTATTTAGTTTAGTTTATTTATTTTATTTTATTTATTTTAATTTTGGTTTTTTTTTATTTTAGTTTATTTTGGTTCAAATTTATTTTTAGTTTAGTTTTTTTTATTATATTTTTAGGTTTAGATTTTTTTTGTTTTGGCTTAGGTTTTATTTTAATTTTTAGGTTTGGTTTTAGGTTTTATTTTTATTTTAGGTTTATTTTTAGGTTTTATTTTTTAGTTTAGGTTTAGGTTAATTTTTATTATTTAACTTAGGTTTAGTTTATTTTAGGTTTAGGTTTTGTTTATTTTAGTTTAGGTTTAGTTTTATTTTAATTTTAGGTTTAGATTTTTTTTAGTCTGGTTTAAGTTTATTATTTATTTATTTTTAGGTTTATTATTTAGGTTTAGGTTTTCATTTAGTTTTTATTTTATTTTATTTTAGGTTTTTTTCATTTTTATTTTAGGTTTAGCTTTTATTTTACTTAGGTTGTTTGTTTTTTTACTTTAGTTTAGGAATTTATTTATTTAATTTTAGTTTAATTTTTATTTTTTATTTTATTTTCCTTTTAGGTTTAGGTTTAAGTTTATGTATTGGTTTAGGTTTTGGTTTATGTTTTTATTTTATTTTATTATTTTATTTAATTTGGTTTAGTTTTTTTAGTTATTTTATATTTAGGTTTTATTTAGTTTAGGGTTTAGGGTTTAGGATTAGGTTAGTTTAGGGTTATTTATGGCTTTAGGGTTTGTGGGTTTTCTTGGGTTTATGCTTTAGGGTTTAGGGTTTAGGGTTCAGGTTTTAGGGTTTAGGGTATATGTTTTTAAGGTTAAGGGTTTAGGGTTTAGAGTTTAGGGTTTAGGGTTTGGGTTTAGCTTTTAGGTTTAGGGTTCAGGTTTTAGTTTAGGTTTCGGGCTTTTGGTTTTTTTTTAACAGAGAATAAATTCAGATTCGACATTTCTTCTTTTTGATTTCGTCAACCAAGTAACACACCAAGTTTTCTAAGACACAAGCGACAACATAGACAAAAAGATGAGCACGCATAGAGCAAATCAAAAATCTGTGATAACTAGTACCGTCTGTTCTATAACAACAAAATTTCATGAGCAGCAGATTGGATCGGTTGTTCTTCAATTTCTCCAGTTCCCATCAAATCCACCCTGGCCTCTCGAGTAGCTGGATCCACCACCATATCCTCGATCTTTCCCTCTGCCACCACTATGGTTGTAACCTCCATCGCTCCTCCTACCTTCATAACCACCACTGTTTCGACCACCACCTCCATATGCACCTCCAGATCCCCCACCACCATTGCGATAACTACAGCCTTCGCCTTTGCCTCCATCGCTAGATCTAGATTGAGCCTGGTTGACAGTTATGTTATTACCGTCAAGGTTCTACCCATTCTTAGGGTTTAGGGTTTAGGGTTTAGGGTTTAGGTTTAGGGTTCAGGTTTTAGTTTTGGGTTTAGGGTTTTTGGTTTTTTTAATAATGAACAAATTGAAATTTAACATTTCTTCTTTTCAATTTCATCAACCAAGTAACAAACCAGGGAAGTGAGGTAATCAAATGACCTCCTTGGGGCTGGCTAAACCCTTATGTTCCCGGGATGTCTAGACTATATACCCATTACCATTCAATCTTATATAAATCAACACATGAATAGAAGAAAGAGAACTTAACATTCATTCACTTAAGCTATAAGCACATGCATTTCTTATGTATTTATAGTTAGCATCATAAAACATATTATTATTCATTTATAAGCTTTTAAAAAATAGATTTAGATTTAATAGTAATAATAGCCAAGCATATATTAAATTAAATCAACACATGCAAGCTTACATAAAGGAAATCCATTTTATTTTACTTGATTTTGAAAAGATGGATGCATGAATTCAAATGACATACCAAATTTAACATGATTGGAAAGTGGACAATCAAATATAAGCATGTGATTCATTCAACCAAACTAGTTCTTAATGATAATCAAATCAAATAAGATTATTTAAAGCAAACCAAAGATTCTTAATTAATTAAGTTTTGGATTTGATTTGATTTAAAGAGGAGAAGAGAAATCATCACTAACTATTTTAAACCCATTCCCACATTAGTGATTTGATTTAATTTAAGGAAATGTAATTAAGTTGATTATATGGTTTAATGAAGCTGAACCCTTAATTAGATGAATTAATTACTCTTACCAATGTCACCTTGAAGTAATTAACTAAATAATTATGATCCAGCATGATATGCATGGAAAATAAACTTGCAATGATCCTAGGAAATAAAAGGAGCCTAATCTAACTGGCTCATGATTAATATTTAATTAGATTAAGGGACTTAATAAATTACTCTTATGGTTTTTTGACACATGTGGACTAACGATAATTTCATTAAACTCCTGTAGGTTATTAAACATCTAAAGAATTACCCCATGATTTAATTAATTAATGTATGATGTGATTATGATTTCTATTTGGTTAAGTGATTTAATTAATCAGTTAAATCTTAATTAATTTCATTTAAAAAAAAGGTGAAATGAACTAAGGGAAAGGGGTCCCAATGGTATTCCCTGGTTCACTTACTGTTGAACAATGATTAATAAATTAACCAATTTGTTACTATTAATGGGATTGATTAATCGTTAATTAACTTAAAAGAGTAGTTAAGGTTTAATTAGTCAATTTTCTTAATTTAGTGAGCAATAAATCCCAAGAAAATCATGGGAGGGAGAGGTCATCCTATTAAATTAACCCACAAAATTTATGATTAATTGCTTAAGTAATTAAAAAGCAATTAAGCTAATTAATTTTGTAATTAAACCTTAATTATAGTTCAAAATTAATTATGATCATTTTTAATTAATTCTCCTCTGAAATACCTTTAAAATGAGTATTTTTTTTGCATTTTTATTTCTTTATGATTTTTCATGATTTTCAGAAGTTTCAACCATTCAAAATAATTAATTAAGCCTAATTAAAGGCTAATCCTATTGGCGGATGTGGCACACTTTCCATGTGGCACCACATGATTGGCTGCTTAAAATTTATCGGGCTCGATACCTACGTGGCGATGATAGATGAGCTTTTTCTTCTGCTGTCTGATGTAAGATCGGACGACCATGGTTAATACCATAGGTTAATAGGATTAAATCAGATCGATCTAGTGGATCTAATCATGACCATCCATTCTGAACAGGTAGAATGGACGGTGCCTGATCTAATGTCACGTGAGTTAGGGAGAATGAAGTATGTCCTCCATTATTAGGTTTTGGGGTATAGGTTTATTTTTTAATTTATTTAGTTACTTCAAGTTGAGGTTTAGGGTTTTGGGGTTTGGGTTAGGGTTGGTTTAGGGTTTAGGGTTTAGGTTTAGGGTTTTAGGGTTTATGCTTGTAGGGTTTAGGGTTTAGAGTTTATGGTTTAGGTTTTTCTATGGTTTTGGGTTTAGGGTTGCAAGTTTAGGGTTTAGGGTCTGGTTTATGGTTTTTTTAAAACCAAATAAACCCAAAGTTTAGGTTTATTTAGATCATTATATTTATTTTGATTTATTTTAAAAGTCTTTTAGTTTTATTTATTTTAGGTTTATTCTTTTAGTTTATGTTTTTATTTTAGTTTATTTTACATTTAGGTTTAAATTTATTTTTTATTATTTTTAGGTTTAGGTTTTAATTTTAATTTTAGGTTTATGTTTTATTTTGTTAGGTTAGGTTTTAAGTTTTTTTTACATTTTATTTTTTTAATTTCATTTTAGGTATATTTATAGTTTATTTTATTTAGTTTAGGTTTAGGTTTAGATTTTATTTATTTTAGTTTAGTTTATTTTAGGTTTATTTTAGTTTAGGTTTAGGTTTATTTTATTTTGTTTTTTATTTGTTTATTGTAATTTTATTTGGTTTAAGTTTTTTTTAGCTTAGGTTTAGGTTTTATTTTTATTTATTTTTAGGTTTAGGTTTTTATTTAGTTTTAATTTTTTTATATTTTAAGTTTATTATATTTTTATTTTATTTCTAGATTTTTTTATTTAGGTTTTAAATTATTAAGTTTATTTTATTTTTTAGTTTAGTTTAGGATTTTATTTATTTTATCCTAGTTTATTTTTAATTTTTAATTTTATTTCATTTTTAAGTTTAGGTTTTGGTTTTAGTTTATATTTTTATTTTATTATAATTTTGTTTGGTTTGGTTTAAGCTTATTTATTTATTTTGTACTTAGGTTTTATTTAGTTTAGGTTTAGCTTTTTAGCTTTTTAGGATTTAAGGCTTATGGTTTACTATTAGTTTAGGGTTTAAGGTTTAGGGTTTGGGGTTTGGGGTTTGGGGTTTAGGATTTAGGGTTTAGGGTTTAGGGTTTAGGGGTTTTTTTAGTTTAAGGTTTAGTGTTTGGGTTTTAGGTTTAGGGTTCAGGTTTTAGTTTAGGGTTTAATGTTTTTGGTTTTTATTAATAAAAATAAATTAAGAATCATCATTTCTTCTATTCAATTTCATCAACCAAGAAATACACTAATTTTTCTAAGACACAAGCGATGACATTGATAAAAAAAGAGCACCCATAAAGCAAATCAAAAACCCTAGATAACTAGAACCATCTCTACTATAAAGACACAATTCCATAAGTTGTAGATCAGATCGATCGTTCTTTAGTTTCTCAAGTTCCCATCAGAACCACCTCGACCACTCGAGTAGCGGGATCCACCATCATATCCCTGACATCACCATGAATATAACCTCCATCACTCTTCTCGCCTACATAACCACTACTGCTCTGACCACCACCTCCATATCCACTAGCACCTCAAGATTCCCCACCACCACCATGATAACCGCCGCCTCCACCTTTGCCTCCACCGCCAGATTTAGACTTAGCCTAGTTGATAGTGTTGTTCCTTCCATCAAGGTTCTGCGCATTCTTAGGGTTTAGGTTTAGGTTTGGTTGATTAGTTTTAGGGTTTAGGTTTATTTTTTAATTTATTTATTTACTTTAGATTTAGGTTTATGGTTTGGGGTTTAGGGTGGTGGTTTAGGGTTTAGGGTTTATGGTTTAGAGTTTTTGGGTTTATGCTTTTAGGATTTAGGATTTAGGGTTTAGGGTTAGGGTTTAGGGTTTAAGGTTTAAGGATTCAGATTTAGAGTTTAAGGTTCTATTTTTTTTAATTAAGTAAATCAGTAGGCTTAGGTTTAATTTGTTTATTTTTTATTTATTTTACTTTTGTTTATTTAGGTTTATTTTATTATTATTATAATTTTTCATTTATTTATTTTAGGTTTATTTATTTTAGCTTAGGCTTTTTATTTTAGTTTTTTATTTATTTATGTTTTGGATTATGTTTATTTTTTAGTTTAATTTTATTTTTATATTATATTTTAGGTTTAGGTTTTATTTTTTTAATTTTTAGGTTTAGGTTTAGATTTTTATTTTAACTTTTTAGGTTTAGGTTTTAGGTTTTTATTTTAGGTTTATTTTTAGGTTTTATTGTTTAGTTTATTTTATTTTATTTAGTTCAAGTTTAGGTTTAGGTTTGGTTTATTTTAGGTTTAGGTTTAGGTTTTATTTATTTTAGTTTATTTTATTTTAGGTTAGGTTTAGGTTTATTTTATTTTCTATATTTTATTAATTTTTTGGTTTAGTTTTTTTCTTTAGGGTGGTTTTATTTTTATTTATTTTTAAGTTATTTTGGTTTAGGTTTTATTTAGTTTTATTTTATTTTATTTTAGGTTTATTTTATTTTATTTTATGTTTAGTTTTATTTTATTTAGGTTTTTATTTTAGTTTAGATTTGTTCAATTTATTTTAATTTATTTGATTAGTTTATTTTAGGTTTAGGTTTTATTTTATTTTTAGTTTATTTAGGTTTAGTTATTATATTTTATTTTTAGGTTTAAATAGTTTAGGTTTAGGTTTAG
The DNA here is from genome assembly GCA_021442155.1 of Cymbidium sinense. NCBI lineage: Eukaryota > Viridiplantae > Streptophyta > Magnoliopsida > Asparagales > Orchidaceae > Cymbidium > Cymbidium sinense. The sequence continues at coordinate 51,990,444 of CM038220.1, read as the reverse complement.
GGTTTAGTTTTGGGTTTAGTTTAGGTTTAGGGCTCTTGTGGGTAGGGTGTGTTGGGTTAAGGTTTGTGGTTTTTATATTTTAAATTAAGCAACCCAGATGTTCAAATTTATTTAGTTTATTTTTATTTTATAGTTTATTTTATTTTTTTATTTTATTTATGTTTACTTTTTTTAGTTTATTTATTTTAGTTTAGTATTTTATTATACTTTATTTTAGATTTAGGTTCATTAAAGTTTAAATTTTAGTTGAGTTTTATTTTAAATTTTATTTTAGATTGTTATATTTTTATTTTAGGTTTAGGTTTAGGTTTTATTTTATTTTTATGTTTAGGTTAGGTTTTGTTTAGGTTTATTTTAGGTTTTATTTTTTTAGGTTTAGTTTAGTTTTTAGTTCATTTTATTTTATTTAGTTTATGTTTAGGTTTAGGTTTAGTTTATTTTAGGTTTTATTTATTTTAGTTTAGTTTATTTTAGTTTTAGTTTTATTATATTTGTTTATTTTATTTTATTTAGGTTTTAGTTAATAGGTTTTATTTATTTTATTTTATTTTAGGTTTAGGTTTTATCTTATATTAGGTTTATTTTATTTTATTTTAGTTTTGTTATTTAGATTTTAATCAGGTTTATTTTATTTTTGTAGTTTGGGTTTTATTTATTTTATTTTAGTTTATTTTATCTTATTTTTTAGGCCTAAGTTTAGGCCCACTTTAGGTTTTAATTATTTTATCTTTATTTAGGTTTAGTATTATTAATTATTTTCTGGGTTTTTTTAGCTCAGGTAAGTCAGGATCTTGTGGCTCAGTGGCTCAGTGCCTGTGGTGGCTCAGTGGCCCAGTGGCCTGGGCTCCCAGGGCCCAGGGGTCTTAGGATCAGATCAGTGGTCAGGGCTTAGGCCCATGGTTGGGCCTAGCCTGTTTCAGGGGCCCAGTGGTCAGGGCCTGTGGCCCAGGATCTGGCCCAAAGATCAGGTCAGGGCCTGGGCCTTGTGGCCTGTTCAGTGTAGAAGGTTTTAGGGTTTTAGGCTCAAGATTTGTGGCTATGTAGGCGGCCTAAGGTAGGATAGGCCCATGGTATTTTTAAACAAGCAAACCAGAGGTTTAAGTTTATTTATTTTATTTATTATTTATTTTTATTTTATTTAGGTTTATTTTTATTTATTTAGTTTATTTATTTATTTTAGGTATCCATTTTAGTTTTTTAATTTAGTTTATCTTTAGGTAGCTTTTAATTAAGTTTTATTTTAATTTTAATTTTAAGGCATAGTTTATTTTGTTTTTTTTGTTTGGTTTAGTTTTATTATATTTAGGTTTTAAGTTTTTTTTTTTATTTTAGGTTTTATTTTTAGTTTAGGTTTAGTTATTTTTTAGTTTATTTTATCATTTATTTAAGTTTAGTTAAGTTTATTTAGTTTTGTTTTGAGTTTTATTTAAGTTTAGTTTATTTTATCCAGTCCAAGTTTATTTTAATTATTTTATTTTATTTTAATTTAGTAGTTTTTAGTTTTATTTATCTGGTTTTATTTTTTTTATTTTAAGTTTATGTTTTATTTAGTTTTATTATATTTTATTTTAATTTAATTTATTTTATTTTTAGCTTTAAGTTTATCTTTAATTTAGGTATTTATTATATATTTTATCTATTTAGGTTTAGTTTTCATATATAATTTATTTGTTGGTTTATTTAGCTTTAGTCAGGTTTGTTTTTTATGATTTAGGGTAGTAAGGTTTGGGTGGGGTCTGGGGGTCAGCTTTGTGGTGGGCCCAGGGCCTGGGTTTGGGCCTGGCTCAGTTTAGGGTTTATGGTTTTAGGGTGTGTGGGTCACGTGGCCTTGGCCTTGTTAAACTAAGCAAACCAGGGTAGGTTTATTTTGTATTTTAGTTTATTTTTATTTATCTTTAGTTAATTTATTTTATTTATTTATGTTTATTTTTATCTTATCTTTATTTATGTTTTATCATTTATCTTATTATTTATAGGATGTTTTATTTATCTATTCTTAGTTTATCTTTAATTTATCTTATCTTATCTTTAGGTTTGGTAGGTTTTATTCATCTCTTTATCTATCTAGCCTAGGGTTTGATTTATTTAGCACGCCTGTTACAGATCAGGACTCCAGATCATGGCCCAGGGCCCATGATCAGGGTCCTGGGGCCCAGTGGCCTCAGCCCAGGATCTTGGCAGTTTGGCCAGCCCAGTGGCCCAGTTCTGTGGTCTGGGGCCCATGGCCCAAGACAGTTAGGGCCCAGTGGCTCAGTTTCAGGGGCCCAGTGTCTGGGGGGAGGGCCCAGTGGCTGTGGTCAGCCAGGTCAGGGCCCAGCCCAGTGGCCTGGCCCAGGCTCAGCCTCAGTGGCTCAGAGCCTGTGAGCCCAGGGCCTGTATTAAGGTGCCTAGGGCCCAGCATGTGATCAGGCCTAGGGCCCATGGCTCAGGCCTTAGGTTTAGGGTCAGGCCTAGGCTAGGGTTTGGCCTTTCTCAAATCAACATGGCAAGTTTAGCTCATTTTAGTTTATCTTTATTTATTTTAGTTTATCTTATCTTTATTTATTATTTTATCTTTATTTAGTTTATTTATTTTTTATTAATCTAGCCTAGGTTTATCTTTAGTTTATCTATTAGCTCAGCCTAGTTTTAAGTTTGAGCCTTATTTATCTTTATCTTAGGTTTATTTATCTAGCTTTTAAGTTATTAGTTTATTTTAGGTTTATCTATAATTAGGCTAGGGCTCATTTTTTTTAGTATTTAGTTTTTTCTTAGCTTTATTTTATCTCCTAGTTTAGGGTCAGGGTTATTTATTTAGGTTTATTCTTTTAGTTTTATTTTTTTTATTTTTAGGTTTTATTTTTTTTTTTGTGGAGGGTTTGTGGCCTAAGTTTAGGGTTGTTGAGTCAGGGTTTAGGGTAGGGTAGAGCCCAGGTTTAGAGCCTGTGATCAGGATCTAGTGGTAGTGGGTAGGGTAATTTAGGGCCTTTAAAAAAATCATGCAAACCCGCAAGTTTAGGTTTATTTAATTATTTAGTCCATTTTCTTTATTTATCATTTTATCTTTAGTTTTATTTTATTTATCTTTTATCTAATTTATTTTAATTTATCTTAATTTATCTTTAATCTTAGCCTAGTCAGGTTTATTTTATTTTATCTTTTTTAGGTTTGATTTATTTTATCTTTTTTTAGCCTAGTTTAGGTTTTAGGGTCAGGGTGGGCCCAGTTTGAGCTCAGGCCTAGGGCTCAGGCTCATTTTATCTGTGGCTCAGGGCCCAGTGTCAGGGCCTGTAAGTTTGGCCCAAGGTCAGTTAGGGTCAGGGTCCAGGCTAGTTTAGGCCAGGGCCTGGGTGGAGGTCAGGGCCTGAGGCCCAGTGGCCTGGGTCAGGGCCTCAGGCCAGTGGCCTGCCCAGATTTCAGCATGCAAGGCTGGGCCTAGGGCTCAGGACCAGAGTGGGGATCTGGGCCTTTAGGGCCTATGGTAGGGCCTAGGGAGGGCCAGTCAGCCTGGCTAGGGTAATGCCTAAGATTAGGTTTATCATCTTTTAAAAAAACTGAACAAACCCATGTTTAGGTTTATTTAGTTTATCTTAATTTATTTTGTCTTTATTTAGGTCTTTTTTTATTTAGCTTAATTTAATCATCTTTAGCCTAGTTTAGGTCAGGCCTGCTCATTTTTTTAGTGAGTTTTTATTTAGTTTTAATGTTTAGGTTTATGTTTTTTATTATCTTTTGTACAGGTTTTAGGTTTATTTAGATCAAACTAAGTTGTAGGTTTTTTTAGTTTATTTTTAGGTTTTATTCAGGTTTATTTTATTTTTAGTTTAGTAGATGTTTATCTTATCTTAGTTTAATTTTGAGGTAAGCCAGTTTTAGTTTTATCTTATCTTATTTAGTGTTAAACCATCTTATCTTAAAGGCCCAGCCTAGGTCAGGTCAGGGCCTGTGGCCCAGGGCCTCAGGGCCAGAGCCCAGGGTCATGGCCTAGGGCCCATGGCCAGGGCCTAGGGTGGCTCAGTGCATGGCTAACCAGGATCTTTGTGGCCCAGGGCCCATGCCTTGAGGCCCAGGGCCCAGGGCCTAGGGTCAGGCTCAGGCCCTGGGGTTAGGGCCCACCCATCAGGGTGGCCCAGCCTGGGTCAGCCCAGCCTCAGGATCTGGGCATGCCCAGGGTCAGGCCCAGGGCCCAGGGCCTGGGTGTGTGGCCAGGGCCTAGGGTCAGGTTGGCTGCCCAGGGCCCAGGTCAGCCCAGGCCCAGCAGGGCCCAGGGCCTTGTGGCTCAGGGAGTGGCTCAGTTGGGGTCAGTTTTAGGCCCAGGGCTATCAGATCTAGCCTGGGTCATAGGGTGGTTTTTTAAAAAAAATGTAAACTGGCAGATTTAGGCATTTAGTTTATTATTTTTTATTTAAGTTTATTTTGTTTTAGTTTATTTATTTTATTTTATGTTTTTTAGTTTAGGTTTTAAGTTTAATTTTAGGTATATTTTTATTTTAATTTATTTTAATTTTTAATTTAGGGTTTAGGTTTAATTTTAAGTTTAGGTTTAGGTGTTTTATTTTAGTTTATGTTTAGTTTATTTTATTTTATTTTATTTTTTATGTTTAGCATTTTTCTTTTAGTTTGGTTTTGGTTTTATTTTCATTATATTTTAAGTTTATTTTAGGTTTATATTTTATGTAGTTTGTATTTTATTTTATTTTTGGATAATTTATTTTATTTTACTTTTAATTTTATTTTATTTTGTTTTTTATCTTATTTTATTTTATTTTGTTTAGTTTAGGTTTTTATTTTTATTTTAGTTTTTTTTTATTTTTATCTTATGTTTTAGGTTTAGGTTTAAGTTTTTATTTATTTTATCTTTATCTTATTTAGGTCAGGATTATATTTATTATCAGTTTTGGTTGGCTAGTGAGATGGCCCAGGTAGGGTGTAGGGTCAGGCCCAGGGCCCAGGGCCTGTGGGTGGCTCAGAGCCTTTAGGGCTAGTTAGGGCCCAGAGCCTGAGGGCTCAGGGCCCAAGATCAGTGCCACTTTAGTGCCAGCCCATGGCTAGGGCCCACTCTCAGGGTCAAGGCCTTTTCTCAGCATCAGAGCCCAGGTCATTAGGGCCTGTTTAGAGGATCTGGCCATCAGTTTAGGGCCCAGGTGGAGCCAGGGCCCAAGGCCCAGGGCCCAGGGTCAGTTGAGTTTAGGGTCTGGCCTTATGTTTAGGATCAGTAAGCCTTAGGGTCTTTTGGCCTAGATCTGGGCTCAGGGCCCAGGATGTAGATTTAGGGTTTGGTCTTGGTTTTAAAAACCAAGCAAACCCATATGTTTATTTAGTTTATCTTTATTTTATCTTTAGTAATTAGTTTGGTTTATTTATTTTAGGTTTTATTTTGTTTATTTTTAGTTTAGTTTATCTATTTAGGTAGGTTTTATTATTTTTTAGGTTTAGGTGTTTTATTTTAGGTTTAGGTTTGAGGTTTTATTTTAGGTCTTTATAGGTATTTTTTAGTTTAGGTTTAGGTTTATTTTATTTTATTTTATTTTATATTTAGGGTTTAGGTTTAGTTTATTTAAGTTTAGTTTAGGTTTCTTTAGTTTAGGTTTAGTTTAATTTTATTTATTTTAGGTTTATTTTTTATTTAAATTTTATTTAGTTTTTATTTTATTTCATTTAGGCTAATTTGATTTTATTTTACATTTAGTTTTATTTTATTTATAAGTTTATTTTATGTTTAATTTAGTTTAGGTTTTATTATTTTATTTTAGTTTAGTTTTATTTTTATTTTATTTTATTTTATTTAGTTTAGTTTAGGGTTTTATTTTATTTTATTAATTTATTTAGGTTTAGGTTTTAGTTATTTTATTTTTAGAATTTTAGTTAGGAGGATTTTAGGTCAGGGCTCATGGTCTGGGGTGGGGTGGAGGGTGGGGTAAGTTTTGTGGTAGGGTAGGGCTCATAGATTTATGGCCTAGAGTTTAGAGTTTAGAGCCTGGGTTAGGGTAAAAGATGGATTGTTTAGGGTTTTAAGTTTAGGGTCTGGGTATTTAGTTTAAGTAGGTTTATTTTAGTTTAGTTTATTTTGATTTTATTTAGGTTTAGCTTTATTTTTATTTTAGGTTTAGTTTAGGCTTTATTTTATCTAGTTTAGGTTTTAGGTTTTATTATTATTTTAGTTTAGGTTTAGGTTTTTAGTTTTAATTTTATTTAGGGTTTAGTTTAGTTTAGATTATATTTTTTAGTTTAGATTTTATTTATTTTAGTTTAGTTTAGTTTAGGTTTAGGTTTATTATTTTTTATTTTAGTTTAGGGTTTATGTTATTTTTTTTATTTATTTTTAGGTTTACTTTTTAAGTTTAGGTTTTATTTACATTTTATTTTATTTTTTATGTTTATTTTATTTTTATTTTAGGTTTAGTTTTTATTTTATTTAGGTTACTATTTTTTAGTTTAGTTTTGGTTTTTATTTATTTTATTTTAGTTTAATTTTTATTTTATATTTTATTTTATTTTTTAGGTTTAGGCTTAGGTTTAGGTTTATGTTTAGGTTTTTATTTTATTTTATTATGTATTTTATTATTTTTTTTAAGTTTATTTATTTTATTTATTTTTTAGGTTTTATTAGTTTAGTTTAGCTTTTTTTGCTTTTTAAGGTTTAGTTGAAATGCTTATGGCATAGGGTTTAGTGTTGGGGTTTTATTTTAGATTTATATTTTTATTAGTTTATTATTATTATTATTAGTTTTTATTAGTTATTATTAGTGTTAGTTATTATTATCATTATTATTAGTTTTGTTTATTATTTATTATTATTACTAATTATTATTGGGTTATTACTTATTTATTTTGTTTATTTTAGCGTTTAGTTTAGTTATTAGTTTTATTATTTATTTTATTTATTTGTTATTATTAGTGAGTTATTTATTAGGTTTTATTTAGTAGTTTATTATTAGTTGGTATTTATTAGTTATTAGTTTAGTTAGTTAGCTTTATTATTAGTTTTTATTATTATTAGATATTATTATTAGTTTATTATTATTATTTATGAGTTTTATTATTTTTTTTTAGTTTTTTATTAGTAATTATTATTTATTAGTTTTATTTAGTTGTTAATTTTTTTTATTTAGTTTTTTTTATTTTAGGGTTTAGTTTTGTTTTAGTTTATTATTATTACTTTAGTTTATTAGTTTATTATTATTAATTAATTATTAATTAATTAGTTTTATTATTTATTTATTATTATTAGCTTTTAGTTAGTTATTATATTATTAGTTTAGTTTTATTTTAGTTATTCTTAGGTTTTAGTTCAGTTAGTTATTATTAGTTAGTTTGGGTATTAGTTTAGAGTTTAAGTTCTTTATTTAGTTTAGTTTAGTTATTATTAGTTATTAGTTCATTATTTATTAGTTGTTTGTTAGTTATGGTTTAATTGTTAGTTTATTAGTTTAGTTATTTATTATATTAGTTATTTATAGGTTTTAGTTTATTTTATATTATTATTAGTTTTTGGTTTATGTTTATAGTTTACTATTTTAGGTTTATTAGTTTAGTTTATTAGTTTAGTTTTAGTTATTTTTTTAGTTTGTTATTATTATTATTATTTTAGTTTAGTTAGTTATATTTATTTTATTAATTTTAGTTAATTAATTATTAGTTTATTATTTGTTTTAGTTATTAGTTTTATTTTATTATAGTTTATTATTTATTAGTATTATTATTAGTTATTATTATTTTAGTTTATTAATTATTAGTTTTAGTTTAGTTTTAGTTTATTAATTTTATTATTATTTTTTATTAATTAGTTTTATTAGTTTTATTAGTTTATTATTTAGATTAGTTTATTAGTTATAATTATTATTATTATTATTATTTTTTAATAGTTTTATTTATTAGGGTTTAGTTTTATTAGTTTTATATTATTATTATTATTATTATTAGTTATTAGTTTATGTTTTAGTTAGTGGGGTAGTTATTTATTATAGTTTAGGTTTATTAGTTATTTAGTATTAGTTTTATTATTAGTTGGTAGTTTAGGTATTATTATTATTAGTTTAGTTTAGTTATTATTAGTTAGTTAGTTTTAGTTGTTTATTATTAGTTTAGTTATTTTATTATTATTAATTATTGTTATTATTAGTTTAGTTTTATTGGTATTATTAATTATTAATTAGTTTAGTTTAGTTATTAGTTATTTTTATTAGTTTTAATTATTATTAGTTAGTTTATTATTAGTTATTAGTTATTAGTTTATTTTGGTTAATTATTTAGTTTAGTTATTATTAATTATTGGGTTTAATTTATTTAGTTTATTAGTTTATTAGTTTTATTAGTTTAGGTTTAGTTATTATTATTATTAGTTATGTGTTTTATTAATATTATTAGTTTAGTTTATTAGTTTAGTTAATGTTTTAGTTAGTTTAGTTTATTATTAGTTTAGTTTAGTTTATTATTTATTATGTATATTATTATTATTATTATTATTATTATTATTATTAGTTTATTTTTTATTTTAGGTTTTATTATTAGTTTAGTTTATTAGTGGTTTATTTATTATTATTAGTTAGTTTATTAATTATTAGTTTAATTTATTAGTGGTTTATTTATTATTATTAGTTAGTTTATTAATTATTAGTTTTATTATTATTAGTTTATTAGTTAGTTAGGGTTTAGTTTTTAGTTAGTTCGTTAGTTTGTTTAGTTATTATTATTATTAATATTATTATTAGTTTTATGGGTTTAGTTAATAGTTTAGCTTTAGTTTTAGTTTTATTATTATTATTATTATAACCATTATTATTATTATTATTATTTATTAGTTTATTAGTTTTATTAGTTTTGAGTTATAATTTAGTTTAGTTTTATTAGTTTTAGTCATTAGTTTAGTTTATTGTTATTTATTTATTATCATTAGTTTTAGTTTTATTAGTTATTTATAAGTTAGTTTAGTTAGTTTATTATTAGTTTAGGTTAGGTTTTATTAGTTTATTATTATTATTATTATTATTATTAGCTTTAGTTTATTATTGGTTTTTATTCATTTTAGTTTTATTATTATTATTATTATTATTATTATTATTATTATTTATTATTATTATTATTTATTAGTTAGGCTTTATTATAATTATTATTAGTTTTGGGGTTTTATTAATCATATTATTTATTTTAGTAAGTTATTATTATTAGTTTATATTAGTTTTTTTATTAGTTTTTTATTAGTTATATTATTAGTTTTTAGTTATTATTTAGTTATTAGTTACTAATTTAGTATTAGTTTATTAGTTTTTAGTTTTATTATATTATTATTAGTTTATTAGTTAGTTTATAGTTTATTATTATTAGTTATTAGTTATTAGTTTTAGTTTATTATTATTAGTTGGTTAGTTTATTATTATTATTATTATTATTATTATTAGTTATTAGTTATTATGATTAGTTATTAGTTTTATGTTAGTTAGATTATTATTAATTATTATGTTTTAGTTAGTTTTTTATTAGTTTTATTATTAGTTTTAGGATATTATTTTATTTTGATTTAGTTATTATTAGTTTATTATTAGTTTATTTTATTATTATTTATTAGTTTTAGTTTTATTTTATTGTTTTAGTTTTTAGTCAGTTATTAGTTTTATTAGTTTTTTTAGTTTAGTTTTTTAGTGGTTTATTATAGTTTAGTTTTAGTTTTTAGTTTAGTTTTATTTAGTTATAATCATTATTAGTTATTATTTTTTTATTTATTTTTAGTTATTATTATTAGTTTAGTTTAGTTAGTTTATTGGTTTATTAGTTTTTATTAGTTATTAGTAGTTTAGTTAGCCATTAGGTTTAGTTATTTAGTTATTAGTTATTAGTGTTAGTAGTTATTAGGTTTAGTTATTAGTTTATTATTAATTAGTTATTATAGTTTTAATAGTTTGGTTAGTTTAGTTTAGTGTTTAGGTTAGTTATTAGTAATAGTTAGTTATTTATTAGTTTAGTTATTAGTTTGTATGGTTTAGGTAGTTAGTTTTTATTAGTCAGTTAGGTCATTTATTAGTCAGGTTTTATTGTTAGGTTTAGTTATTATTTTATTAGTTTAGTTTATTAATTTAGTTATTATTTATAGTTATTAGTTTTTATTTATTATTAGTTAGTTTAGTTAGTTATAGTTTAGTTATTAGTTTAGTTGTTAGTTTAGTTAGTTTTATTTAGTTTAGGTTTATTATTTATTAGTTAGTTTTATTAGTTTTTATTAGTTTATTAGTTATTTGTTTTTTATTACTATTATTATTATTTATTAATTTAGTTTATTTATTAGTTTATTAGTTTATTAGTTATTAGTTATAGTTTTATTATTATTATTATTATCATTATTACTATTATTATTATTATTATTATTATTATTATATTATTATTATTATTATTAGTTATTAGTTATTTTATTTGTTTGTTAGTTTATTAGTTTAGTTATTAGTTTAGTTCATTATTATTTAGTTAGTTTAGATTATTAGTTTATTGGGTTTAGTTTATTTTAGTTATTATTAGTTTTAGTTTACTTTATATGTTTAATTAATTAGTTTTGGTTTAGGTTTATTATTTGTATTTATATTTAGGTTTATTATTATTTGGTTTAGTTAGTTATTAATTTTTTAGTTTTATGGTTTTAGTTAATATTAGTTTATGGGTTTAGTTTTATTATTAGTTTATTATAATAATAATAATAATAATAATTATAATAATATAATAATTATTATTATTATTATTATTAGTTTAGTTTAGGTTAAATTAGTTTATTATTAGTTTATGTTTGTTTAGTTTTAGTTTTAGTTTATTATTTATTAGTTTATTTTAGTTTTATTATTAGTTTAGTTATTAGTTTATTATTAGTTTATTAGTTTAGTTTTTTATTAGTTTAATTTATTAGGTTTATTTAGGTTTTAATGTTTTAGTTTATTATTATTAAGGTTTATTAGTTAGTTTAGTTATTATTAGTTATTATTAGTTTTTACTTATTATTTTAGTTATTATTATTATATATTATTAGTTTATTAGTTCTTATTAGTATTAGCTATTATTATTATTATTATTATTATTATTATTATTATTAGTTTTATTATGGGTTTAGTTTAGTTTTTATTAGTTATTATTATTAATTTTATTTAGTTTAGTTAGTTATTTATTAGTTTAGTAAGTTGGTTTAATATTTAGGTTTTATTAAGTTTTTATTAACATTTATTAGTTATTATTATTATTAGCTATTAGTTTAGTTATTATTAAATTTTAGTTAATTTATCATTAGTTAGTTTATTATTAATTTATTTTGATTAGTTTATTAGTTTATTATTATTTATTAGTTTAGTTATTATTATTTAGTTATTAGTTTATTATTACTTTTAGTTAGTTTTAGGTTTTAGTTATTAGTTTATTAGTTTAATTATTATTAACCATTTTAGTTATTTAATTATTATTAGTTTTATTAGTTAGTTTATTAGTTTAGTTTTGGGTTTTAGTTTATTAGTTCAATTTTAGTTTTATGGGTTTAATTTTATTTTAGTTTATTAGTTATTATTTATTATAATTAGTTACTATTTGTTTTATTAGGTATATTTAATTATTATTAGTTTTATTTAGGTTTTAATTATTGTTTTATTAGTTTGTTTATTAGGTTTATAGTTTTTATTATTAGGTTTTTATAATAATAATAATAATTATTATTATTATTAGTTTTTAGTTTAGTTTATTATTATGTATTTATTAGTTTATTAGTTTGTTTTTAGTTTTAAGTTTATTATTAGTTTATTATTTATTAGTTTTGTTTAATATTAGTTAGTTTGGTTATTATTATTATTTAGTTATTTAGTTTATTTTATTATTAGTTTAGTTAGTTAGTTATTAGTTAGGGTTTAGTTTAGTTAGTTGGTTTAGTTTATGGGTTTAATTATTAGTTTATTAGGTTTAGTTATTATTATTAATTTTAGCTAGATTTTATTAGGGTTTAGATTTTATGGTTTTAGGTTTGAGGGTTTAGGGTTTAGGGTTTTGGGTTTAACGGTTTAGGGTTTAGGGTTTAGGTGGTATAACGTTCAAGTTTTAGTTTAGGGTTTACGGTGGGTTTCTTATTTTGTTTATTTCTAATAGAGAACAAATTCATATTCAACAGTTGTTTTCTTCAATTTCATCAACCAAGTAACACACCAAGTTTTCTAAGACTCATGCGATGACATTGATAAAAAATGAGCACGCATAGAGCAAATCAAAAAACCTAGATAACTAGAACTCGCTACTGTAAAGACACAGTTCCATAAGCAGCAGATCGGAATGACCGTTCTTCAGTTTCTCCAGTTCCCATCAAAACCACCCTGATCTCTCCTATAGCGGGATCCACTATCATATCCCCGATCTATCCTTCGACCACCACTGTGGATGTAACCTCCATTGATCCTCCCACCTCCACAACCACCACTACTCTGACCACCACCTCCATATCCACCAACACCTCTAGATCCCCCACCACCACTGTGATAATCACTGCCTCCACTTTTGCCTCCACCGCTAGATCTAAACTAAGCTTGATGGTGATGTTCCTACCATCAAGGTTCTACCCATTCTTAGGGTTTAGGTATATTAAGTTTTAGGGTTTAAGTTTATTAGGTTTATTTTTTAATTTATTTAGTTACTTTTGGTTTTAGGTTTGGGGTTTAGGTTTAGGGGTTTAGGGTTGTGGGATTTGGGGTAGGGTTCATGCTTTAGGTTTGTGTTAGGGTTGGGGTTTGTGGGTTTAAGGTTGGGAGTTTAGGGTTTGGGTTTAGGCCCAGGATTTAGCTTTAGGGTTTAAGGCCCAGCCTGAGTGAGGTTTTAGGGTGTTAGGGAGTGGGAGGTTGGTAGGCTTTAGGGTATGGTCAGTTTAGTTTAGGTGTGGTTGATTTAGGATAGGAAGGGCATATGGGCTGGCCTGTGGTTGCCAAGAGTCAGGGTAGGGCCCAGGGCCTGGGCCTAGGGCCCAGTGTCCTGATCTTTTAGCTAGTTTGGGCCCATGTCATGCAGAGGTTACAAGGAGTAGTGAATTGGCCTAGGGTTTTAAAAAAAAGCAAACGACATGTTGAGTCTATTAATTTATAGCATTTTATTTTTTATTTAATTTAAATTTACATTTAGGTAGGTTTAGGTTTAGGTTTTTGGTTGGTTAGTTTAGGTTTTATCTTATTTAATTTTTTATTTTATTTAGGTTTTAGTTTTATTTATTTTTAGGTCTTATTTAGTCCCAGGCCTGGCCTTTAGGTTTAGGGCTTAGGTTTAGGGCCCATGCCTAGGCCTAGGGTGCGCAGGGCCTGGTGGCTCAGGGCTCACCACTTAGGGCCTAGCCTGGGTTTAGGGCCTGGCCTGTGGTCTGGGATCCGTGGCTCAGGGTTTGGGAAGATTGGGCTCAGGTATAGTCCAGTGGTTTAGGGTTTTATGTTAATTTATCTAATTTTAAAAAAATTATTAATTATTAAACCATGAAAACAGGTTTGGGTTTATTTTATTATTATTTTATCTTATTTTTTTAAGTTTATTTTATTTTAGTTTTATTTTAAGTTTATTATTTTAGTTTAGTTTTGTATTTTAGTTTATTTTTAGGTTTGTTTAGGTTTAAGTTTATTTTAGTTTAGCATTTTATTTTATATTTTTAGGTTTGGTTATATTTTATTTTAGGTTTAGGTTTTTATTTTATTTTTTTTTAGCTTTTATTTTAGGATTATTTTTAGGTTTATTTTTTTTAGTTTAGGTTTAGGTTTATTTTAAGTTTATTTATTTTATTTTGGTTTTGGTTTAGGTTTAGTTTATTTTTTAAGATTAGGTTTATTTATTTTTATTTCTTGGTTTAGGCTTTTAGTTTAGGTTTACATTTTTAAGTTTAGGTTTTAGTTTTTTATTATTTGAATTTAGTTTTAATTTTATTTTAGGTTTAGTTTTATTTACTTTAGGTTTACTTTTATTTTAGTTTAGGTTTTATTTATTTTATTTTAGTTTAGTTTTATTTTTTATTATTTTATTTTACATTTAGGTTTAGGTTTTTAATTGAGGTTTTTTTTTGGTTTAGTTTATTTATTTATTTTATTTTTATAATATATTTAATTTAGGTTTAGGTTTTTTGCTTTTGTGTTTATGAGTTTAGGGTTGGTGGGTTTTAGTTGAGAGGATTAGGGTTTAGGATTTTAGGGTTTAGGGTTTAGGATTTAGGGTGTTTTGTGGTTTAGGGTTTAGGGTTTAGGATTTAGGGTTTAGGGTTTAAGTTTTAGGTTTAGGGTTTAGGTTTTAGTTTAGGGTTAAGGGTTTTTGGTTTTTTTTATTAGAGAATAAATTCAGATTCAACATTTCTTCTTTTTGATTTCATCAACCAAGTAACATACCATATTTTCTAAGACATGATGACACATAAAAAAGCACGATGAGCAAATCAAAAACTCTAGATAACTAGAATCATTTTTCTGTAGATTGTTCCATCAAACCACCCATCCATCATCATATCCCGATCTATCACTCCACCACCGTGTCAGAATACTCTCGCTCCTCCCACCCTAACCACCACTCCACCACTTCCATATGCACCAAGACCTCATCCCCACCAAAGGATAATTATCGCTTCACCTTCGCCTCCACACTGATCTAAACTTTGGGTAGGCTAGGATGTTCATTAAGGTTCTCGCCATTCTTAGGGTTTAGTTTTATGGTTTAGATAAAGTTAAATTTATTTGTTAATGTTTATGTTTGGAGGGTTTAGGGTTTAGAGTTAGGGTTTAGGGTTTAGCATTTAGGGTTTAGGTGGAGGGTTTAGGGTTTATGCTCAGAGTTTAGGATTTAGTGGGAGGATTTAGGGAGGTTTAGGGGTAGGGTTTAGTGAGGGTTTAAGGAGGAGTGTTTAGTGGTTTAAAGTTTAGGGTGTGGAGGGTTTAGGGTTTATTTAGTTTAGGGCCCAGCCAGTTTAGGTTTTATTTAGTTTAGTAGTTTAGTTTATTTTATTTTTATTTTATATTAGGCTTTAAATTTATATTTTAGGGGCCCAGGGCCCAGGGCCTGGGGGGATCAGGTTAGGGTGGGGCCCAGGATTTAAGATCTTGGGGTTTAGAGTCAGGTTTAGGGTTTAAAGTTTAGGGTAGGGTAGGGCTCAGGGTGTTGTGGGGGGTAGGTCAGGGTTTAGGGTTATGTCTTTAAAAAAGCAAACCCAGGTTTAGGTTTATTTAGTTTATTTTGTTTATTATTTATATTTTATATATTTTTATTTTTTTATTTTAATTTTGGTCTAGTTTAATTTATTTATTTTAGAGGTTTTATTTTAGTTTATAGGTTTAGTAGATTTAGGTTTATTTTTTAATTTTATTTATTTTTTTATTTTGGTTGAGGTTTTATTTATTTTTTTATGTTCTATTTAGGTTTTATTTTATTTAATTTTTGTTTAGGTCTTAAGTTTTATTTTGGATTATTTTTATGTTTTATTTTTTTAGATTATTTTATTTTCTTTTCTTTATTTTAGTTTAGGTTTAGGTTGTAGTTTATTTTAGGTTTAGGTTTTATTTATTTTCATTTAGTTTATTTTAGTTTAGTTTTGGGTTTATTTGATTTTAGTTTAGGGTTTAGGTTTTACCCAGCATTTAAGTTTTATTTAATTTTATTTTAGGTTTAGTTTATTTAGTTTTATTTTATTTTAGTTTAGGTTTTATTTATTTTATTTTAGTTTAATTTTATTTTTATTTGTTTTAGGTTTAGGTTTAGTTTAGGTTTAGGTTTTAGTATTTTATTTTATCTGGTTTAGGTTTGTTTATTTATTTTATTTTAGGTTTTATTTAGTTTAGTTTAGGTTTTAGCTTTGTGGGAGTGGGTTTAGGATTTAGGTTTTGAGGTTAAGTGGGGTTTAGGGTTTAGGGTTTAGGATTTTAGGGTTTAGGGTTTAAGTTTTAGAGTTTATGGTCAGGGTTTAGGGTTTAAGGTTTTAGGTTTTAGGTTTTAGTTTGTTAGTTTAGGGTTAGGGTTTTTGGTATTTTTTTTAACAAAAAACAAATTCAGATTCAACATTTCTTCTTTTCAATTTAAATCACCCAAGTAACACACCAAGTTTTCTAAGACACATGTGGTGACATAGATAAAAAATGAGCATTCATAGAGAAAATAAAAAACCCTAGATAACTAGAACCATCTCTACTATAAAGACACAGTTCCATAAGCACCAAATCGGAATGACCGTTCTTCAGTTTCATCGGTTCTTGTTAGAACCACCCTGGCCTCTTGAGTTGCGGAATCCACCATCATATTCCTGATCTCTCCCTTCTCCGCCACCACGGCCGTAACCTCCATCACTCCTCCTGCCTCCATAACCACCACTGCTCCGACCACGACCTTCATATCCACCAGCCAGATCAAGACTTAGCCTGGTTGACAGTGATGTTCCTGCCGTCAAGGTTTTACCCATTTTTAGGGTTTATGTTTAGGTTTAGGTTTATTAGGTTTAAGGGTTTAGATTTATTTTTTAATTTATTTAATTACTTTAGGTTTAGATTTAGGGTTTGGGGTTTAAGGTTTTGGGTTTAGGGTTAGGGTTTAAGGTTTATGGTTTAGAGTTCAAGGTTTAGGCTTTTAGGGATTATGCTTTTATGGTTTAGGGTTTAGGGTTAGGGTTGAGTTTAGGGATTAGGGTTTTGGAGGTAGGTTTAGGGTTTAGGGTTTTGGTTTATTTATTTAAATTAAGTAAACCCATGTTTAGTTTATTTACAAAATTTAGTTTAATTTTTATTTATTTTAGTTTACATTATTTTATTTTATTTAGGTTTATTTTTAATATTTATTTTGTTTAGTTTATTTATTTAGGTTTATTTATTTTAGTTTAGGTTTATTTATTTTAGTTTAGGTTTTTATTTTAGTTTATTTTATAGATTTAGCTTTAAGTTTTTTATTTTAGTTGAGTCTATTTTATTTTATTTTTTAGGTTTAGGTTTTATTTCATTTTGTGATTAGGTTATTTTTTTTAGGTTTATTTTTTTTAGTTTAGATTTAGTTTATTTTGAGTTATTTAATTATTTAGTTTAAGTTTAGGTTTAGATTTTATTATTTTAGTTTAGTTCATTTTAATTTAGGTTTAGGTTTATTTTATTTTTATTTTAGATTTAGGTTTTCCTTTAGTTTAGGGTTTAGGTTTTATTTTAAAATTATTTTAGGCACTTTTAGATTTATGTATTTATTTTGTTTTATTTTATTTTAGTTCTTTATTCAGGTTTATTTTATTTTAATCTAGTTTAGTTTTTCTATTTAGTTTAGTTATTTTATTTTATTTTATTTTTTTTAGGTTTAGGTTGGTTTTTAGGTTTTATTTTATTTTATTTTTTTTATTTAGGTTTAGGTTTTTTTATTTAATTTATTTTATGTTTTTTTTAGTTTAGTTTAGGTTTTTAGGTTTTAGGTTTTAGGTTTTATGGTTTAGGGTTTGGTAGGGGGGTTTGGTTAGGGTCATGATTTAGGTTTTAGGGTTTAGGGTTGGTAGGGTTATTTTAGGGTTTAGGGTTAAAGTTTTAATTTATTTTATTTTGATTTATTTATTATTTATTTTTTAAAATTAAGTAAGTTGGTTTAGATTTATTTAGTTTATTTTTATTTTAGTTTATTTTTTTTTTTTTTATTTCTATCATGTTTATTTTATGTTTTTTTAGTTTAGTTTATTTATTTATGCTTATTTATTTTAATTTAGTTTTTTTTATTTTGTTTATTTTTTTTAGGTTTAGGTTTGTTTTAGTTTAGTTTAGTTTTATTTTATTTTTTTTTTAGGTTTAGGTTGTATATTTTATTTTAGGTTTAGGTTTAGGTTTTTATTTTATTTTTTTTAGGTTTAGGTTAAGTATTTATTTTATTTTATTTTAGGTTTTATTTTTATTTTATTTTTAGGTTTATTTTTAGTTTATTTTATTTTATTTAGTTTAGGTTTAATTTATTTTAGGTTTAGGTTTAGGTTTATTTATCTTAGTTTAGTTTATCTTTAGTTTAGGTTTAGGTTTATTTTAGTTTAGAGTTTTTTTTTTTTAGCTAGGTTTATTTAGTTATTATTTTATTTTATTATTAGGTTTATAGTTTTAGGTTTTATTTAGTTTTTAGGTTTTTATTTATTATTAGTTTAGTTTTAGTTTTATCTTTTAGGTTTAGCTCAATAGTTTATATTGGTTAGCCATTTTATTTATCTTTAGGTTATTTAGAGGTTTTTTTTAGAGTTTAGTTTATGCATTTTTTTTAGGGCCCAGGGTTTAGGGTTTGTGTTTAGGGTATAGTTGGGTTTTGGGTTTAGGGTCAGTTTAGGGTTAGGGTTTAGGTTTTAGGGTTGGGGTTTAGAGTTTATGGTTAGGGGTTTAGGCTTAGGGTTTGGCTTGCATAAGGTTTGAGGGTTTGGCTTTTGGGTTTAGGGTTTTTATATTTCAAGTTTACTATTCGTGTTTTAGTTTAGGGTTTAGGGTTTTTGGTTTTATTTTTAACAGAGAATAAATTTAGATTCAACATTTCTTCATTTTGATTTCATCAACCAAGTAATAGACCACGTTTTCTAAAACCAGGCAATGATAGATAAAAAATGAGCACCTATAGAATAAATCAAAAACCCTAGATAACTAGAACCATCTCTACTATGAAGACATAGTTCCATAACCAGTAGATAGGATTGGCCATGCTTCAATTTCTCCAGCTCCCATCAAAACCATCTAGGGCTCTCGAGTAGTAGGATCCACCATCATATCCCCGATCTCTCCCTCCGCCACCACCATGGTTGTAACCTCCATCGCTCTTCCCCGCCTCCATAACCACCACTCTTTCGACCACCACCTTCATATCCACCAACACCTCCAGATCCCCCACCACCACTGCAATAACCTCCACCTCCGCCTTCACCACCATCCAGATGAGAGCCTGTTGATGATGACTACCATGGTTCCTCGCCCATTCTGGTTTAGGTTTAGCTTTAGGTTTATTAGGTTTTAGGATTTAGGTTTATTTTTTAATTTATTACTTTAAGTTTAGGTTTAGGTTTATGGTTTGGTTTAGGTTTAGGATTTAGGGTTTAGAGTTTAGGATTTAAGATTTTGGTATGCTTTAGGGTTTAGTGTTTAGGGTGGTTTATGGTTTAGGGTAGGTTTTAGGTTTAGGGTTTAGGGTAGGTTTAGGTTTGGGTTTAGGTTTATGGATTAGGATTTAGGTTTATGGTTTTAATTAAGAGTGGGCTTATTTAGTTTATTTTATTTTACTTTGAGGTTTTGATTTGTTTAGTTTATTTATAGGTTTACTTAGTTTATTTTTAGGTATTTTATAACTGAGTTTATTATTTATTTAGTTTATATTTTATTTTTTATTTTTTTTTTATTTTTTAGGTCAAATTTAGGTTTATTATATTTTTTAGTTTAGGTTTATTTATTTTAGTTTATTTTATTTTATTTAGTTTGATGTTTAGGTTTACTTTCTTTAGGTTTAGGTTTAGGTTTAGTTTATTTTTTTAGTTTATGTTTATTTTATTTTGTTTTATTTTAGGTTTTGGTTTATTATTAGGTTTTTTTTAGTTTAGGTTTAGGTTTATTTTTAGTTTATTTTATTTTATTTAGTTTGATGTTTAGGTTTACTTTATTTAGGTTTAGGTTTAGCTTAGTTTATTTTAGTTTATGTTTATGTTTATTTTATTTTGTTTATTTTAGCCAGGTTTTCTAGTTTAGGGTTTAATTTTTCTTTTATTTATTTTAGATCTATTCAGGTTTAGGTTTTTATTTAGTTTTTATTTTATTTTATTTTATTTTATGTTTATTTTATTTTATGTTTATTTTATTTTAATTTTACCTTTAGTTTTTATTTTATTTAGGTTTTTATTTTTAGATTTATTTTATTTTTTTAGTTTAGTTTAGATTTATATTTATTTTATTTTAGTTTAATTTTTATTTTTTATATTAGTTTATTTTTAGGATTAGGTTTAAGTTTTAGTTTAGTTTTTTATTTTATTTTATTTATTTATTTTATTTAGGTTTAGGTTTTTTTATATATTTAATTTTTAGGTTTTATTTAGTTTAGGTTTAGGATTTTAGGGTTTTAGGGTTTAGGGTTTAGGATTTAGGGTTTAGGGTTTAGGGTTTTGGATTTATGGTTTGGGGTTTAGGGTTTAGGGTTCAAATTTTAGTTTAAGGTTCAAGTTTTAGTTTAGGGTTTAGGGTTTTTGTTTTTTTTTTTTAAACAAAGAACAAATTCAGATTCAACATTTCATCTTTTCGATTTCATCAACCAAGTAACAAACTAGGGTAGTGAGGTAATCAAATGACCTCCTTGGGGCTAGCTAAAGCGTTGTGTTCCCTGGATATCCAAGCTATATACCCATTACAATTCAATCTTATATAAATCAACACATGAATAGAGGAAAGAGAACTCAATATTCATACACTTAAGCTATAAGCACATGTGTTTTTTATTTATTTATAACTAGTATGATAACACATATTATTATTCATTTATAAGCTTTTGAAAAATACATTTGGATTTAATAGTGATAATAGCCATATATTAAATTAAATCAACACATGCAAGCTTACATAAGGAAATCCATTTTATTTTACTTGATTTTGAAAAGATGGATGCATGAATTCAAATGACATACCAAATTTAACATGATTGGAGAGAGGAAAATCAAATAAAAGCATGTGATTCATTCAACCAAATTAGTTCTTAAAGATAATCAAATGAAATAAGATTATTTAAAGCAAACCAAAGCTTCTTTGTTAATTAAGTTTTGGATTTGATTTGATTTAAAGAGGAGAAGAGAAATCATCACTTGTTATTTTAAAGCCATTCCCACACATTGATTTGATTTAATTTAAGGAAATATAATTAAGTTGATTTTATGGGTTAATGAAGTTGAACCCTTAATTAGATGAATTAATTATGAAATCATCACTTGTTGTTTTAAACCCATTCCACATTAGTGGTTTAATTTAATTTAAGGAAATATATTTAAGTTAATTTTATGGGTTAATTAAGTTGAACCCTTAATTAGATGAATCAATTATTCTTATCTATGTGACCTTAAAGTAATTAACAAAATAATTATGAGCCAACATGATATGCATCAAAAATAAACTTGCAATGATCCTAGGAAATAAAAGGGGCCTAATGCAATTGGCTCATGATTAATAATTAATTAGATTAACATACTTAATTAATTACTATTATGGTTTTCCCACCCATGTGGACTAACCATAATTTCATTAAACTCCTTTAGGTTATTAAACACCTAAAGATCCACCCCATGATTTAGTTCATTAAGGTCTAATGTGATTATGATTTCAATTTGATTAAGTGATTTAATTAATTAGTTAAATCTTAATTAATTTCATTTTAAAAAAGGGTGAAATGAACTTAGGGAAAGGGGTCCCAACCCTATTCCTTAGTTCACTTAGTGTTGAACAATGATTAATAAACTTAATTAACTAATTTATTATTGTTCATGGGATTTATTATTCATTAATTAACTTAAAAGAGTAGTTAAGGTTTAATTAGTCAATTTTCTTATTTAAGTGAGCAATAAATCCCAAGAAAATCATGGGAGGCAAACGTTATCCCATTAAATTAACCCAAAAAATTTGAGATTAATTGCTCAAGTAATTAAAAAGTAATTAAGCTAATTAATTTTTTAATTAAACCTTAATTACTATTCAAAATTAGTTAAGATCATTTTAAATTAATTCCCTCGAATACCTTAAAATGAGTATTTATTTGCATTTTTTTATTTCTATATGATGTTTTATGATTTTAGAACTTTCCATTAAAAATGATTAATTAAGCTAATTAAAGCCTAATCCTTTTGGCAATTACGGATGCATGTGCTTTTCCATATAGTGTCGTGGGATTGGCTACTTAAAACTTATCTGACTCAAAGCCTACATGGCGGGTATGACGCATTCTCGCCCCGATCTAAGATCGATGGCTATGATTAATCCCACAGATTAATAGTATTAAATGAGATTGTTCTAGTATATCTAATCACGACCGTCCATTCCGATCATGTGGAGCGGATGGTACCTGATCTAATATCATGCGAGTGAGGGAGAATGGAGTCTTTCCGCCACTGCTTACTTGATCCAAGCTTACCCGAGCTTGGATCAACTCCAAAAGGATCCCACACCTTCACAACATCGATTGGAGGGAACCCAACGATCAAGATCACATGAGATGTAAGTTTTCTTCAAAGATCTCCAACCCATTTTAGCTAAGGATCGATTTTGGAAGCATACCTCACCGGAGCTCAAGACTAGTTGCTCGAACAATTGAGAAAGCTTCATCTAGTGGAAATGAAGCCTTGTTGAGCAATTCCCTTGACGCTCACCAAAGGCAATGAACCGATGATGTGGAGCTTAGTTTTGATCAAAGTCCCACCTCGTGCTCAAAAGCTTGGGAGATGATT
>CM038220.1:51802348-51967969 GCA_021442155.1 Cymbidium sinense | reverse complement strand
AAACCCAACCTAAATAAAATAAAAACCTAAACTAAAACCTAAACCTAAACCTAAAAAAATAAACTAATAAAAATAAACTAAAATAAAATAAATAAAAACCTAAACTAAACTAAAAAATAAAATAAACTTAAGAATAAAAGTACTCAATAAAATAAAAACTAAAACGTAAAATAATAATAAAATAAATCTAAAATAAAATAAAATAAAAACTAAATAAAAACCTAAACCTTAAAATAAAACCTAAAAATAAATAAATAATAAAATATAAATCCTAAACTAAAAAAAATCTTAACCTAAAATAAATAAATAAACAAAATTAAAAAAAACCTAAACTTAAACTAAAATAAACTAAACTAAAATAAATAAAACATACACCTAAACTTAAACCTAAAGTAAAACTAAATAAAATAAAATAAACTAAAAACAAACCTAAACCTATACTAAAAAATTAAAACTAAAATTAAACCTAAAATAAAAACCTAAACCTAAAAAAATAAAACCTAAATTAAAAAAATAAAATAAAAATAAAACTCAATTAAAAAAACCTTTACCTAATCCAAAACTAAAAAATAAACTAAAATAAAAAACCAAAACTAAAATAAATAAACTTAAAATAAATAAACTAAACTAAATAAAAAAATAAACCTAAATAAAAATAAAAACTAAAATAAACTAAATAAACCTAAACCTATAGGTTTACTTAATTAAAAAAACCATAAACCCTAAATAATAAACCCTATTCCCTAAACTTACAATCCTAAACCCTAAACCCTAAACATTAAACCCTAAAAAATCCTAAACCCTAAACCCTTAACCCTAAAAGCATTAACCCTAATACCCTAAACCCTAAACCCTAAACCTTAAACCCTAACCCTAAACCCTAAACCCTAAACCCCAAACCCTAAACCTAAAGCTAAAGTAACTAAATAAATTAAAAAATAAGCCAAAACCCTAAAACCTAATAAACCTAAACATAAACTTGATCCCAAAGAATGGGCAGAACCTTGATGGCAGAAACATCACCGTCAATAAGACTCAGTCTAGATCTAGAAATGGAGGAGAAGGTTGAGATGGCAGTTATCGCAGTAGTGGTGGGGGATCTTGAGGTGCTAGTGGATATTGAGGTGGTGGTCGGAGTAGTGGTGGTTGTGGAGGCGGGAGGAGCGATAGAGGTTATAGCTGTGGTGGTGAAGGAGGGAGAGATCGGGGATATCATGGTGGGTCCAGCTACTCGAGAGGTCGGGGTGGTTCTGATGGGAACTGGAGAAATTGAAGAATGGCCCATTCGATCTACTGCTTATGGAACTGTGTATTTACAGTAGAGACGGTTCAAGTTATCTAGGGTTTTTGATTTCTCTATGCTCATTTTTATCTATGTCATTGCTTGAGTCTTAGAAAATTTATACTTGGTTAATGAAATCAAAAGAAGAAATGTTGAATTTGAATTTATTCTCTGTTAAAAAAAAATCATGAACTATAAACCCTAAACTAAAACCTGAACCCTAAACTAAAAACCTAATCCTAAACCTTAAACCACTAAATCCTAAACCCTAAAATCTAAACCCTAAAACCCTAATCCCTAAACCCTAAACCCTAAACATTAAAACTTAGATCCTAAACCATAAACCCTAAACCCTAAATTGAAAAAAAATACCCTAAACCCAAAACTAAAAAAAACCCCTAAACCCTAAACCCTAAACACTAACACACCCTAAAACTAAACCATAAACCCTAAACCCTAAAAAGCTAAAAACCTAAACCTAAACTAAATAGAACATAAATAAATAAATAAATAAACCTAAACAACAACAAGCCTTTATCCCACTAAGTGGGGATGGCTACATGAATCCTTCGTCTCCATTATGTCCTATTATGTGTCAAATTCTCATTTAGTTCAAGTATACTAAGGTCATTTTTTATACATCTTAACCAAGTATTTTTATGTCTACCTCTACCTTTTTTAACATTAAGCAAATCAAATGCATCTACACTCCTAACCAGGTCATCGGACGGCCGATGCTTTATGTGACCAAACCATCTAAGGCGACTCTCTCTAATCTTATCTGCCACTGGAAGTACTCCAACTTTTTTCTGAACATACACATTTCATATTTTATATTTAAGAGTATAGCCACTCATCCACCTGAGCATTTTCATCTCTGTAACACTTAACTTAGTCTTATGCTTCTCTTTTATTGGCCAACATTCTGTACCATAAGTCATTGCAGGTCTTACCACCATCTTATAAAATTTTCCCTTAAGTTTAGGTGGAACTTTTCTATGACATAACAAACCAGATACATTCCTCCACTTCAACCATCCAACTTGAATTCTACTAATAATATCTCCATCTATTTCACCTTCATTTTGAACAATAGAGCCTAAATATCTGAATCGCTCACTCTTATTAATAGTTTGTTCACCTAATGTCACAACACTACCAGTAGAACTTTTACAACTAAAATTACACTCGATATATTCAATTTTAGATCTGCTTAAATGAAAACTTTAGACTCTAATGTTGACCTCCATAATTCAAGTTTCTCTTAGCTTCCCTCTCTTATCTTATCAACAAGAAGAATGTAATCAGCAAAAAGCATACACCAAGGTACATATTTCTGTAAATGCCTAGTAAGAACATCCATAACTAAAGAAAAAAAGATAAGGGATTAAAGCTGATCCTTGATGTAATCCAACTGAAATAGGAAAATATTTTGTCAATCCTCCTTGTGTTTGGACACAAGTAATAGCTCTAGTATACATATCCTTAATGACTTGAATATAACCAATATTAACTCCTTTATATTCTAGAACTCTCCAAAGAACATCTCTTGAAATATTATCATAAGCTTTCTTTAAATCAGTAATTATCATATGTAGATCCTCCTTACTTTCTCTAAACTTCTCCATCAAACCTCTTAACAAATGTATAGCATCCATAGTAGATTTACCTGGCATGAAACCAAATTGATTGTGAGAAATTTTTGTATCACATCATAACCTATGCTCAATTACTCTCTCCCATAATTTTATTGTATGACACATTTACTTAATTCCTCCATAATTTGCACACTCTTGTGCATCACCTTTATTCTTAAAAATAGGAACCGACAAACTCTTCCTCTACTCATCTGGCATCTTTTTAGTCTTTAAAATAGCAGTAAAAAAACCTAAACCAAAATAAAAAATTAAAATAAAATAAAAACATAAACTAAAACCTAAACCTAAACCTAAACCTAAACCTTAAAAAAAAACTAAACTAATATCAATTAAACAAAAACCTAAACTAAACTAAAAAAAATAAAAAAAAACCTAAATAAAATAAAAACTAAACTCAAAATAAAAATAAAATACACCTAAAAAAATAAAAAATTAAATTAAATAAAAACCAAAACCTAAACAATAAACCTAAAAATAAGCCCTAAAAATAAATAAAAAAATAAAACATAAACCCTAAACTAAAAAAAACCAAAATCTAAAGTAAAAATAAAATAAATTGTAACCTAAACTAGAATAAACTAAACTAAAATTAATAAAACCTAAACCTAAACCTAAAAATAACTAAACAAACTAAAAAAAATAAAATAAACTAAAAAAGCCTAAACCTAAACTAAAAAAATAAAACCTAAACATAAACCTAAAATAATAACCTAAAACCTAAACCTAGAAAAATAAAATATAAACCTAAACCTAAACCTAAAAATAAAAAAATAAAACCTAAACCTAAAAAATAAAATAAAAATAAAACTAAACTAAAAAATAAACTTAAACCTAAACCTAAAAAATAAACTAAAATAAAAAAGATAAACAAAAATAAATAAACCTAAAATAAAAAAATTAAACTAAATAAAAATAAACTAAAATAAAATAAAATAAATAAAAAATAAACTAAATAAACCTAAACCTACTAGTTTACTTAATTTTTTAAAAAATTTCTAATTAAAATAAATAAAAAAAAATCCATAACCCTATACCGTAAACCCTAAAACTAACCCTAAACCCTAAATTCTAAAAGCTAAACTGACTACCTTAAACCCCAAAACCCTAAACCCTAAACCCTAAACCCTAAACTGTAAACCCCAAAACCCTACCTAAAACCTAAACCCTAAACCTTAAACCCTAAACCTTAAACTTACCTTAAACCCTAAACTAACCCTAAACCCTATAACCTAAACCTTAAACCCTAAACCCTAAAGCCTAAACATTAAAGCTTAAACCCTAAAGCCTAAAGCCTAAATGTTAAAACCTAATCCCAAAAATAACGCTAAATAATAAGCTAACCTTAAACCCTAAACCCTAAAAACCATAAACCCTAAAGCATAAAATATAAACCTAAACTAAAAAAATTAAATAAAAATAAAACTAAACTGAAAAAAAAAACATAAACTTAAACCTAAATTAAAAAAATAAACTAAAATAAAAAACCTAAACTAAAATAAATAAACAAAATTAAATAAAAATAATAAATAAATTTAAATAAAGATAAAAAATATAATAAACTAGAATAAATAAAAAAATTATCTAAATAAACTCAATAAACCAAAACCTGGCGATTTACTTAAGTTAAAAAAAACCCCTAAACCCTATACCCGAAACCCTAAACCCAAAATCATAAACCTTAAACCCTAAATCCTAAACCCTAAAACTAACCCTAAATCCTAAACCCTAAAAAACACTAAACCCTGAACCTTAACCCTAAACCCTAAACTAGCCATAAACCCTAAACCCTAAATACTAAACCCTAAACCCTAAACCCTAAACCCTACCCTAAACCATAAACCCTAAATTAACCCTAAACCTTAAACTATAAACCCTAAAACATTAAACCCTAAAGACTAAATCCTAAACGCTAAAACTTAAACCTTAAACTAACCATAAACTCTAAACCCTAAGCCCTAACTAAACCTAAACCTAAAAAACCCTAAACTCTAAAGCCTAAACACTAAACCTTAAACCATAAATCGTAAACCCTAAACCCTAACCCTAAATCCTAATCCTTAAAACCCTAAACACAAAATCCTTAAACCCTAAAACCTAAACCTGGAACCCTAAACCTTAAATCCTAAAAACATAAAAACCTAAACCAAAACTAATTAAAACCTAAAAATAAAAAAAAGAAACTTAACCAAAATAAAATAAAAAAAAAACCTGAACATAATCCTAAAAAAATAAACTAAAATAAAATAAATAAAAACCTAAACTATACTAAAAAATAAAATAAACCTAAGAATAAAAGTCCTAAATAAAATAAAAGCTACACGTAAAATAAAAATAAAATAAACCTAAAATAAAATGAAATAAAAACTAAATAAAAACTTAAACCTAAAAAATAAACCTTAAAATAAAATGTAAAAAAATAGATAATAAACTTTAAATCCTAAAACAAAAAAAACCAAAACCTAAAATAAAAAATATACAAAATAAAATATACCTAAAACTAAACTAAAATAAATAAAACATACACCTAAACTTAAACTTAAAGTAAAACTAAATAAAATAAAATATACTAAAAACAAACCTAAACCTAAACCAAAAAAATAAACCTAAACCTAAAAAATAAAAAATAAAAAACCTAAACCCAAAAATAAAATAAAAATAAAACTGAATTAAAAATTAAACCTAAACATAAACCAAAACCTAAAAATAAACAAAAATAAAAACTTAAACTAAAATAAATAAACTTAAATAAATAAACTAAACTAAATAAATTAAAAAATAAATCTAAATAGAAATAAAAAATAAAATAAACTAAATAAACTAAATAAACCTAAACCTACAGGTTTACTTAATTAAAAACACTATAAACCCTAAATCCTAAACCCTAAACCCTAACCCCTAAAAAACCCTAAACCCTAAACCCTTAACCATAAAAGAATTAACCCTAACACCCTAAACCCTTAAACCCTAACCCTAAACCCTAAACCCTAAACCCAAACCCTAAACCCTAAACCCTAAAGCTAAAGTAACTAAATAAATTAAAAAATAAACCTAAACCCTAAAACCTAATAAACCTAAACCTAAACCTAAATAAGAATGGGCGTAACCTGATGGTAGAACATCACCATCAACAAGACTCGCCTAGATCCAAGGAGGCTAACACAAAGACGGTTATCAAATTGGTGGGGATCTAGAGGTGCTGGTGGGTATGGAGGTGGTAGTCAGAGTAGTGGTGGTTGTGGAGGTGGAAGGAGCGATAGAGGTTATAGCCGTGGTGGTGAAGGAGGGAGAGATCGAGGATATGATGGTGGATACTCAAGAGAGCCGAGGTGGTTCGATGGGAACGGAGAAATAAGAACGCCTGACTACTACTTATGGAAGCAGCAATAGACGATTCAAGTTATCTAAGGTCTTTGATTTGCTCTATGCCTACTCATTTTTGATCTATCTCATTGCTTGAGTCTTAGAGAACTTGGTGTGTTACCTGGTTAATGAAATCAAGAAGAAATGTTGAATATGAATTTATTTTATATTAAAAAAATCATAAACCATAAACCCTAAACTAAAACCTGAACCCTAAACCTAAAACCTAATCCATAAACCCTAAACCCAAAACCCTAAAATTCCTAAACCTTAAACCCTAAAACCCTAAACCCTGAACCCTAAAACCTAGACCCTAAACCCTAAACCCTAAACCCAAAAAAAACCCAAAATCCTAAACCCAAAATCGCAAACCCTAAACACACCTCAAATACTAAACCATAAACCCTAAACCCTAAAAAGATAAAAACCTAAACCTAAACTAAATAGAAAATTAAAATAAAATAAATAAAAATCCTAAACCAAAATAAATAAAATAAAATAAAATAAAAAAATAAACTAAAACCAAAACCTAAACCTAAAAAAAACTAAACTAATATCAAATAAATAAAAACCTAAACTAAACTAAAAAAATAAAAAACCTAAATAAAATAAAAACTAAACCTAAAATACAAATAAAATAAACCTAAAAAAATAAAAATTTAACTTAAATAAAAACCAAAACCTAAACAATAAACCCAAAAATAAACCCTAAAAATAAATAAAAAATAAAACCTAAACCATAAACTAAAACCAAAACCTAAACCTAAACTTAAAATAAACTAAACCTATACCAAAACCTAAACTAAACAAAATAAAATAAACTTAAAAAAGCCTAAACCTAAACAAAAAAATAAAACCTAAAAACAAACCTAAAATAAAAACCTAAAACCTAGAAAAAAAAAAAACCTAAACCTAAACCTAAAATAAAAAAAATAAACCTAAACCTAAATAATAAAATAAAAATAAAACTAAACTAAAAAATAAACCTAAACCTAAAGTTAAAAAAAACTAAAATAAAATACATAAACAAAAATAAATAAACCAAAATAAAATAAATTAAACAAAATAAAAATAAAAATCAACTTAAATCAAAATATAAAATAAAATAAACTAAAATAAAAAAATAAACTAAATAAACCTAAACCTAATAGTTTAATTAATTTAAAATAAATAAATAAATAAATAAAATAAATAAAATAAAAAAAATCTTAACCATATACCCTAAACTATAAACTATAAA
This sequence comes from Cymbidium sinense, assembly GCA_021442155.1. NCBI lineage: Eukaryota > Viridiplantae > Streptophyta > Magnoliopsida > Asparagales > Orchidaceae > Cymbidium > Cymbidium sinense. The sequence continues at coordinate 51,960,429 of CM038220.1, read as the reverse complement.
TGCTAAACATACTGCTCTAAACCCCAAAACACCCTAAACCCTAAAACCCCAAACCCTAAAAACACCCTAAATCCTAAGCCCTAAACCCTAACCTAACCCAAAACCCTAAACCTTAAACCCTAACCCTAACCATAAACCTTAAACCTAAACTGTAAACCCTAAAACCATAAATCCTAAACTAAACCTAAAACATAAACCCTAAACCTTAAACCCTAAACTCTAAAACTCTAAACCTTAAACCTTAAACATACCCTAAAACCAAAACCATAAACCCTAAAACCCCAAAACCATAAAACCTAAACCCTAAACCTTAAACTAGCCCTAAACCTCAAACCCTAAACTCTAAACCCTAAACACTAAATCCTAAACCATAAACCCTAAACCCTAAACCCTATGCTAACCTTAAACCTAACCATAACTCCTAAACTTAAATGTTAAACCTTAAAACCCTAAACTCTAAACTATAACTCCTAACTTAAACCCTAAAACTTAAACCCTAAATCTTAAAGTTTAAACCTAAACCTAACTCAAAACTAACCTAAACACTGCTAACCTTAAACCCTAAAGCCTAAACACTAAACCTAAACCCTAACCCTAAACCCTAAAACCCTAAACACTAAAACCCTAAACCCTAAACCCTAAAACCTAAAAACCTAAAAACCTAAACCAAAACTAAAGAAAACTTAAAAATAAAATAAATAAAAACCTAGACTAAACTAAAAAATAAAATAAAGCTAAGAATAGAAAACCAAAATAAAATAAAAACTAATCATAAAATAAAAATAAAATAAACCTAAAATAAAATACAATAAAAACTAAATAAAAATCTAGACATAAAGATTAAACATAAAAATAAATAAAAATTAAAACTTAAACCCTAAAGTAAAAAAATCTAATCCTAAAAAAAAATTAAAATAAAATAAACCTAAACCTAAACTAAAATAAACTAAACTAAAATAAATAAAACCTAAAATAAACTAAACCTAAACCCTAAACTAAATAAAATAAAATAAACTAAAAATAAACCTTAACCTAATAAAAAAAATAAAACATAAAAATAAACCTAAAAGCTAAACCCAAAAAAAAATAAATAAAAACCTAAACCTAAGTATGAAAATAAAAAATAAAACCTAAACCCAAAAAATAAAATAAAAATAAAACTAAACAAAAAAATAAACATAAAACTAAACCTAAACAAAAAAAATCTAAAATAAAAACCTAAACTAAAATAAATAAACCTAAAATAAATAATGTAAATTAAATAAAAATAATCAAATCTAAATGAAAAATTCAAATAAACTAAATAAACTTAAACCTACCAGTTTAGTTAATTTTTTTCTAAAAAAAAACCTTAAACCCTAAACCCTAAACCCTAAACCCTAAACCCTAAACCCTAAACTTTAAACTAACCCTAAACCCTAAATCCTAAACCAAACCTTAAACTAAAACCTTAAAACCCTAAAACCTAAACCTAATCCCTAAATTATAAATCACCCCCTAAAGCACTATAAACCTAAACTATAAATCCTAAACTCAAACTGTAAAGTTTAAACACTAAACCTAACCCTAAACCCTAAACCCAAACTCAACCTAAATTTAAAACCTTAAACCCTAAACCTTAAAAAACCTAAACCCTAAACACTAAATTATAAACCCTAAAATCCTAAACCCTAAACTTAATCCCTAAAACCTATGCCCTAAACCCTAAACCCTAAACCCTAAACCCTAAATCATTAACCCCAAACCCTAAACCCTAATCCCTAAACCCTCAATTAACCCTAAAGCCTAAAAAGTGAAAACCTAAACCTAAACTAAATAAAACTTAAAATTAAAAAAAATTAAAAACCTAAAATAAAATAAAATATATAAAATAAAATAAAAACCAAAATTAAAACCTAAACCAAAATAGAAAAAGTGAATAAAATAAATAATAAAAACCAAACTAAAATAAAATAGATAAAAACCTAAACAAAACTAAATAATAAAAACCCTAAATAAAATAAAAATAAAACCTAAAATAAAAATAAAATAAGTCTAAAATAAAATAAAATAAAAACTAAATAAAAACCTGACCATAAAAAATAAACTTAAAAATAAACCTAAAATATATAAAACAATAAAACCTAAACATTAAACTAAAATAAAACCTAAACCAAAAATAAAAATAAAATAAACATAAACCTAAACTAAAATAAATAAAACCTAAATCTAAACCTAAAATAAACTACACCTAAACATAAACCTAAACCCCAAATAATATAAAATAAACTAAAATAAACCTAAACCTAAACAAAAAAAAAGAAAACCAAAAATAAACCTAAAATAAAAAACCTAAACCTAAAAAAAAATAAAATAAACACCTAAACCTAATCCTATAAATAAATAATAAAATTTAAACCTAAAAAATAAACTAAATATTAAAATAAACCTAAACCTAAACCTAAACTTAAAAAAATAAACTAAAATAAAAAAAACCTAAAATAAATAAACTAAACAACAATAAAAACAACAACAAGCCATAGTGTCCTATTATGTGGTAAATTCTCATTCAATTGAAGTATATTAAGGTCATTTTATATACATCTTAACCATGTCTTTTAGGTCTACCTCTACCTTTCTTAACATAAAAAAAATCTATTGCATCTACTCTTAACTGTCATTGAATAACGCTTTATGTGGCCAAACCATCTAAGGCCACTCACTCTAATTTTTTCTGCTATTAGAACTACTCCAACATTTTTCAGAACATACAAATTTTGCATTTTATCTCTAAGAGTAAAGCCACTCATCCACCTGAGCATCCTCATCTCTGCAACACTTAACTTAGTCTCATGCTTCTCTTTTATTGGCCAACATTCTGCACCATAAATCATTGCAGGTCTTACCACCATCTTATAAAATTTTCCCTTATATTTAAGTAAAGACTTTCTATCACACACAAAGGCCGATGCATTACTCCACTTCAACCATCCAACTTGAATTCTACTAAAACCATATCCATCTATTTCACCATCATTTTGAACAATATAGCCTAAATATCTAATCGCTCACTCTTTTTAATGACTTGTTCACCTAATGCCACAACACCACCACTATAACTTCTACAACTAAATTTACACTCCAAAAATAAACTAAACTAAATAAATAATAAATATGAACATAAAAAAATAAAAAATAAAATAAAATAAAATAAATAAATAAAAACAAAATAATTTATATCAACCTAAGCCTACCAGTTTGATTAACTTAAAGAAATAAAAAAATAATAAATAAATAAATAATTAAATAAGAAAATTAATAAAAAAAATCTTAATCCTCGACCCTAAACCCTAAAACTAACCCTAAACCCTAAACTCTAACCCTAAACCCTAAACCCTAAACACTAAAACCTAAACACTAAACCCTTAGCCCTAAACCCTAAAACTGTAAACCCTAAACCCTAAATCCTAAAGCCTAAAAAAAACCCTATAAATAAACTCAATAAACCAAAACCTGGCGATTTACTTAAGTTAAAAAAACCCCTAAACCCTATACCCGAAACCCTAAACCCAAAATCATAAACCTTAAACCCTAAATCCTAAACACTAAAACTAACCCTAAACCCTAAACCCTAAAAAACACTAAACCCTGAATCTTAACCCTAAACCTTTAAACTAGCCATAAACCCTAAACCCTAAATACTAAACCCTAAACCCTAAACCTAAACCCTAAACCCTAAACCCTAAACACAAACCCTCAACCCTAAAACCCTAAACCATAAACCTAAAACTCTAAACCTTAAACTATAAACCCTAAAACATTAAACCCTAAAGACTAAATCCTAAACGCTAAAACCTAAACCTTAAACTAACCATAAACTCTAAGCTAACCCTAAACCCTAAGCAAAACCTACACCCCAAACCTTAAACCCTAATCGCTAAAAACCCTAAACTCTAAAGCCTAAACACTAAACCTTAAACCCTAAACCCTAAACCCTAAACCCTAACCCTAAACCCTAAACCTTAAAACCCTAAACACAAAAACCATAAACCCTAAAACCTAAACCTAGAACCCTAAACCTTAAATCCTAAAAACATAAAAACCTAAACCTAAACTAATTAAAACCTAAAAATAAAAATAAAAAAACTTAACCAAAATAAAATAAAATAAAAACCTAAACATAAACCTAAAAAAATAAACTAAAATAAAATAAATAAAAACCTAAACTATACTAAAAAATAAAATAAACCTAAGAATAAAAGTCCTAAATAAAATAAAAGCTACACGTAAAATAAAAATAAAATAAACCTAAAATAAAATGAAATAAAACTAAATAAAACTTAAACCTAAAAAAATAAACCTTAAAATAAAATGTAAAAAATAGATAAAAAACTTTAAATCCTAAAACAAAAAAAACCAAAACCTAAAATAAAAAAATATACAAAATAAAATAAACCTAAACTAAACTAAAATAAATAAAACATACACCTAAACTTAAACCTAAAGTAAAACTAAATAAAATAAAATAAACTAAAAACAAACCTAAACCTAAACCAAAAAATTAAACCTAAACCTAAAAAAATAAAAAATAAAAAACCTAAACCTAAAAAATAAAATAAAAATAAAACTGAATTAAAAATTAAACCTAAACATAAACCAAAACCTAAAAATAAACTAAAATAAATAAACTTAAAATAAATAAACTAAACTAAATAAATTAAAAAATAAATCTAAATAGAAATAAAAAATAAAATAAACTAAATAAACTAAATAAACCTAAACCTACAGGTTTACTTAATTAAAAACACTATAAACCCTAAATCCTAAATCCTAAACCCTAACCCCTAAAAAACCCTAAACCCTAAACCCTTAACCATAAAAGAATTAACCCTAACACCCTAAACCCTTAAACCCTAACCCTAAACCTAAACCCTAAACCCAAAACCTTAAACCCTAACTCTAAAGCTAAAGTAACTAAATAAATTAAAAAATAAACCTAAACCCTAAAACCTAATAAACCTAAACCTAAACCTAAACCCTAAGAATGGGCAGAACCTTGATGGTAAGAACATCACCATCAACAAGACTCAGTAGATCAAGGGAGGCTAACACAAAGAGCTAAGGTTATCAGTGGTGGGGATCTAGAGGTGGGTATGGAGGTGGTAGTCAGAGTAGTGGTGGTTGTGGAGGTGGAAGGAGCGATAGAGGTTATAGCCTTGGTGGTGAAGGAGGGAGAGATCGAGGATATGATGGTGGATCCCACTACTCAAGAGGCCGAGGTGGTTCTGGGAACGAGAACAAGAAGCGCCTGATCTACTACTTATGGAACTGTGTATTTACAATAGAGACGGTTCAAGTTATCTAAGGTTTTTGATTTGCTCTATGCCTACTCATTTTTGATCTATCTCATTGCTTGAGTCTTAGAGAACTTGGTGTGTTACCTGGTTAATGAAATCGAGAAGAAATGTTGAATATGAATTTATTTTATATTAAAAAAATCATAAACCATAAACCCTAAACTAAAACCTGAACCCTAAACCTAAAACCTAATCCATAAACCCTAAACCCTAAACCCTAAAATTCTTAAACCTTAAACCCTAAAACCCTAAACCCTGAACCCTAAAACCTAGACCCTAAACCCTAAACCCTAAACCCTAAACCCAAAAAAAACCCAAAATCCTAAACCCTAAATCGCAAACCCTAAACACACCTTAAATACTAAACCATAAACCCTAAACCCTAAAAAGATAAAAACCTAAACCTAAACTAAATATAAAATAAATAAAATAAATAAAAAATCCTAAACTAAAATAAATAAAATAAAATAAAATAAAAAAATAAACTAAAACCAAACCTAAACCTAAAAAAAAAAACTAAACTAAATAAATAAAAACCTAAACTAAACTAAAAAAAATAAAAAACCTAAATAAAATAAAAACTAAACCTAAAATACAAATAAAATAAACCTAAAAAAATAAAAAATTTAACTTAAATAAAAACCAAAACCTAAATAATAAACCCAAAAATCAACCGTAAAAATACATAAAAATAAAACCTAAACCATAAACTAAAAAAAACCAAAACCTAAACCTAAACTTAAAATAAACTAAACCTATACCAAAACCTAAACTAAACAAAATAAAATAAACTTAAAAGCCTAAACCTAAACAAAAAATAAACCTAAAACAAACCTAAAATAAAAAACCTAAAACCTAAAAAAAAAACCTAAACCTAAACCTAAAATAAAAATAAACCTAAACCTAATAAAAATAAATAAAATAAAACTAAACTAAAAATAAACCTAAACCTAAAGTTTAAAAAACTAAAATAAAATACATAAACAAAAAAATAAATAAACCAAAATAAAATAAATTAAACAAAAATAAAAAATAAAAAATCAACTTAAATCAAAATATAAAATAAAATAAACTAAAATAAAAAAAATAAACTAAATAAACCTAAACCTAATAGTTTAATTAATTTAAAATAAATAAATAAATAAATAAAATAAATAAAAATAAAAAAAATCTTTAACCATATACCCTAAACTATAAACTCTAAATGCTAAACATACTGCTCTAAACCCCAAAACACCCTAAACCCTAAAACCCCAAACCCTAAAAAAACACCCTAAATCCTAAGCCCTAAACCCTAACCTAACCCAAAATAAACCTAAACCCTAACCCCAACTATAAACCTAAACTAAATCAAACCCTAAACCATAAACCTAAACTAAACCTAAACATAAACCCTAAACCTTAAACCTAAACTAAAACCTAAACCTTAAACCTAAACATACCAAAACTAAACCATAAAACCCTAAAACCCCTAAAACCATAAAACCTAAACCTAAACTCTAAACCTAACCTAACCTTTAAACCTCAAACTAAAACCCTAAACCCTAAACTAAATCCTAAACCATAAACTAACCCTAAACCCTAAGCTCTAAACCTTAAACTCCTAACCATAACCCTAAACTTAAATTAAACTTAAAACTTAAACTAATCCATAACCAACTAAATCTAAACCTAAAGTTAAAAAAACCTAAACCCTAAATCTTAAAGCCTAAACCTTAAACCCTAACTCAAAAACTAACCCTAAACACTAAGCTAACCCTAAACCATAGAAAACTTAAACCCTAAAGCCTAAACACTAAACCCTAAATAGTAAACCCTAACCCTAAACCTAAACCCTAAAACCCTAAACACTAAAACCCTAAACCCTAAACCCTAAAACCTAAAAACCTAAAAACCTAAACCTAAACTAAAGAAAACTTAAAAATAAAATAAATAAAAACCTAGACTAAACTAAAAAATAAAATAAAGCTAAGAATACAAAACCAAAAAAAATAAAAACTAAACATAAAATAAAAATAAAATAAACCTAAAATAAAATACAATAAAAATTAAATAAAAATCTAGACATAAAGATTAAACATAAAAATAAATAAAAATTAAAACTTAAACCCTAAAGTAAAAAAATCTAATCCTAAAAAAAAAATTAAAATAAAATAAACCTAAACCTAAACTAAAATAAACTAAACTAAAATAAATAAAACCTAAAATAAACTAAACCTAAACCCTAAACTAAATAAAATAAACTAAAAATAAACCTTAACCTAATCAAAAAAATAAAACATAAAAATAAACCTAAAAGCTAAACCCAAAAAAATAAATAAAAACCTAAACCTAAGTATGAAAATAAAAAATAAAACCTAAACCCAAAAAATAAAATAAAAATAAAACTAAACAAAAAAATAAACATAAAACTAAACCTAAACAAAAAAAAATCTAAAATAAAAACCTAAACTAAAATAAATAAACCTAAAATAAATAATAAATTAAATAAAATAATCAAATCTAAAAAAATTCAAATAAACTAAAAAATTTTAAAAAAAACCTAAACCCTAAACCCTGAACTTTAAACTAACCCTAAACCCTAAATCCTAAACCTTGAACCCTAAACCATAAAGCCTAAAGCCTAAACCATAACCCTAACACTAAACCCCACACCATAAACTAACCCTAAACCATAAACACTAAACCATAAAAACCTTAAACACTAAAGCCTAAACCTAAACCCTAATCCCTAAACCCTAATCCCTAAACCATAAACTAACCCTAGTCCCAAAGTTAACTATAAACCCTAAACCTTAAATCCTAAAAACCCCAAACCGTAAAGCCTAAACACTAAACCCTAAACCCTAAACCCTAAACCCAAACCCTGAACCCTAAATTCTAAAACCCTAAACCCTAAAACCTAAACCCTAAACCTTAAAAAACTTAAACCCTAAACACTAAATTATAAACCCTAAAATCCTAAACCCTAAACCTAATTCCTAAAACCTATGCCCTAAACCCTAAACCCTAAACCCTAAACCCTAAATCATTAACCCCAAACCCTAAACCCTAATCCCTAAACCCTCAATTAACCCTAAAGCCTAAAAAGTGAAAACCTAAACCTAAACTAAATAAAACTTAAAAATTAAAAAAAATTAAAAAACCTAAACCAAAATAAAATAAAAGTATAAAATAAAATAAAAACCAAAATTAAAACCTAAACCAAAATAGAAAAAGTGAATAAAATAAAAAATAAAAACCAAACTAAAATAAAATAGATAAAAACCTAAACTAAACTAAATAATAAAAACCCTAAATAAAATAAAAATAAAACCTAAAATAAAATAAAATAAGTCTAAAATAAAATAAAATAAAAACTAAATAAAAACCTGACCATAAAAAATAAACTTAAAAATAAAACCTAAAAATATATAAACAATAAAACCTAAACATTAAACTAAAATAAGACCTAAACCAAAAATAAAAATAAAATAAACATAAACCTAAACTAAAATAAATAAAACCTAAATCTAAACCTAAAATAAACTACACCTAAACATAAACCTAAACCCAAAATAATATAAAATAAACTAAAAATAAACCTAAACCTAAACAAAAAAGAAAACCTAAAAATAAACCTAAAATAAAAATGTAAAACCTAAACCTAAAAAAATAAAATAAACACCTAAACCTAAACCTATAAATAAATAATAAAATTTAAACCTAAAAAATAAACTAAATATTAAAATAAACCTAAACCTAAACCTAAACTTAAAAAATAAACTAAAATAAAAAACCTAAACTAAAATAAAAAAAACCTAAAATAAATAAACTAAACAACAATAAAAACAACAACAAGCCATGGTGTCCTATTATGGTAAATTCTCATTCAATTGAAGTATATTAAGGTCATTTTATATACATCTTAACCATGTCTTTTAGGTCTACCTCTACCTTTCTTAACATAAAGAAAATCTATTGCATCTACTCTCTTAACCGGGTCATTGGACGACCAACGCTTTATGTGGCCAAACCATCTAAGGCCACTCACTCTAATTTTTTCTCCATTAGAACTACTCCAACATTTTTCAGAACATACAAATTTTGCATTTTATCTCTAAGAGTAAAGCCACTCATCCACCTGAGCATCCTCATCTCTGCAACACTTAACTTAGTCTCATGCTTCTCTTATTGCCAACATCGCACCATAAATCATTGCGGGTCTTACCACCATCTTATAAAATTTTCCTTATATTAAGCAAGATCTTCTATCACAATAGGCCAGATGCATTACTCCACTTCAACCATCCAACTTGAATTCTACTAAAACCATATCCATCTATTTCACCATCATTTTGAACAATATAGCCTAAATATCTGAATCGCTCACTCTTTCTAATGACTTGTTCACCTAATGCCACAACACCACCACTATAACTTCTACAACTAAATTTACACTCCAAAAATAAACTAAACTAAATAAAAAAATAAAAATGAACCTAAAAAAAAAAAAAATAAAATAAAATAAAATAAATAAAAAATAAACAAAATAATTTATATCAACCTAAGCCTACCAGTTTGCTTAACTTAAAGAAATAAAAAAATAATAAAAAAATAAATAATTAAATAAGAAAATTAATAAAAAAAACCTTAATCCTCAACACTAAACCCTAAAACTAACCCTAAACCCTAAACTCTAACCCTAAACCCTAAACCCTAAACACTAAAACCTAAACACTAAACCCTAAGCCCTAAACCCTAAAACTGTAAACCCTAAACCCTAAATCCTAAAGCCTAAAACCTACAATCATAAACCCTAAACTGTAAACCCCAACCCTTGAACACTAAGCCCTAAACCCCTAAAAACCAAAACACCTAAACCTAAACTAAATAAAACCTAAAAATAAAATAACTAAAAAATAACCTAAACCTAAATAAAAATAAAATAAAAACCAAAACTTAAACATAAAAATAAAATAAAATAAAAAACAAAAAATAAACTAAAATAAATAAAAACTTAAACTAAACTAAAAAAATAAAATAAACCTAAAAATAAAAAAACATAAATAAAATAAAATTGATGTAAAAAAATCCTAAAATAAAATAACATAAAATAAATAAAAAAAAAACAAAAATAAAATAAAAAGTAAATGACAATAAATTAAAATTAAACCTAAACCCTAAACTAAAAAAAACACCTAAACATAAAATAAAAAAAATAAAATGAACCTAAACCAAAACTAAAATAAACTAAACTACAATAAATAGAACCTAAACCTAAACCTAAAATTAACTAAACCTAAACCCTAAACTAAATAAAATAAAGTAAACTAAAAAATAGACCTAAACCTAAACTAGAAAAATAAAACAAAAAAATAAACCTAAACCCTAAACCTAAAAGAATAAAATAAGAACATACCTAAAAATAAAAAATAAAACTTAAACTTAAAAAATTAAATAAAAATAAAAATAAACTAAAAAAAAAATAAAAACATAAACCTAAACCTAAAAAATAAACTAAAATAGAAAACTTAAACTAAAAAAAATAAACTAAACTAAAAAAAATAAAAAATAAACCTTAATAAAAAGAGAAAAATAAAATAAACTAAAATAAATAAAAAAAATAAACTAAATAAACCTAAACATACTGATTTACTTAATTTAAAATAAAACCTAAATCCTAAACCCTAAACCCGAAACCCTAAATCTTAAACCTTAAACCCTAAAACTAACCCTAAACCCTAAACCCAAAATCCTAAATTAACCCTAAACTCTAAACCCTAAACCCTAAACCTTAAACCCAAAATTCTAAACCCTAAACCCTAAGCCCTAAACCCTAAAACTCTAAACCCTAAACCCTAAACCCTAAAACCTACAACCATAAACCCTAAACCCTAAACCCCAACCCCTAAACACTAAACCCTAAACCCTAAAAACCTAAAAACCTAAACCTAAACTAAATAAAATCTTAAAATAAAATAACTAAAAATAACTTAAACCTAAATAAAATAAAATAAAATAAAAACCTAAACCTAAACATAAAAATAAAAAAATAAAATATAAAAAATAAAATATAAAAATGAAATAAATAAAAACCTAAACTAAACTAAAAAATAAAATAAACCTAATAATAAAAAACCTAAATAAAATAAAAATTAGACGTAAAAAAATAAACCTAAAATAAAATAACATAAAAACTAAATAAAAACCTAAACCTAAAAATTAAATCTAAAAGTAAAACTCATAGATAAATTAAAATTAAAACATAAACCCTAAACTAAAAAAAAACCTAAACCAGAAAGAAAAGAAATAAAACTAACCTAAACTAGAACTAAAATAAATTAAACTAAAATAAATAAAACCTAAACCTAAACCTAAAATTAACTAAACCTAAACCCTAAACTAAATAAAATAAAGTAAACTAAAAATAGACCTAAACCTAAACTAGAAAATTAAAACCTAAAAATAAACATAAAACCTAAACCTAAAAAAGTAAAATAAGAACCTAAACCTAAACCTAAAAATAAAAAATAAAACTTAAACTTAAAAAGCAAAATAAAAATAAAAGTAAACTAATAAAACAAAAACATAAACCTATACCTAAAAAATAAACTAAAATAAAAACCTAAACTAAAATAAATAAACTAAATTAAGTAAAAATAAATAATAATCCTAAGTAAAAAGTGAAAAATAAAATAAACTAAAATAAATAAAAAATAATCTTAATAAACCTAAACATACCAATTTACTTAATTTAAAAAAACCTAAAAACTAAACCTAAAATCCTAAACCAAATAAACCCTAAACCTAAACCTAAACTAACTAAACTAAACTTAACTAAAACCTTAAACCTAAACTAAACCCTAAACTTAAACCCTAACTCAACCTAAAACAAACCCTACCTTAAACTCAAACCCTAAACCTAAACCTAAACCTAAACCCTAAACAAAACTAAAACTATAACCTAAATCTAAACCTAAACTATAAACTTAAACTTAAACCAATCCCAGCCCTAAACCTTAAACCCTAAACTATAAACTTAAACCTATATTAAACCTAAATGAAACAAAACTGATCCTAAAACCATAAACCCTGGGATTAAAACCTAAACTAAACTAAACCTAAACCAGAACCTAAACCTAATCCCTAAAACCTAAACCTTAAACCCTAAACCCTAAACCCTAAACCCTTAACCCCAAACCCTAAACCCTCAACTAACCCTAAACCCTAAACCCTAAACCCTAAAAAGCTAAGAACTTAAACCTAAATTAAGTAAAAGCTAAAAATAAAATAAATAAATAAAAATAAAATAATAAAATAAAATAAAACCCAAACTAAAACCTAAACTTAAACCTAAAATAAATAAATAAAACTAAACTAAAATAAATAAATAAAAACCTAAACTAAGCTAAGAAATAAAAAACCTAAATAAAATAATAACTAAACCTAAATTAAAAATAAAATAAACTTAAAATTAAATAAAATTAAAACTAAATATAAACCTAAGCCTAAAAAATAGACCTAAAAATAAATAAATAATAAAGCCTAAACTAAAAAAAACCTAAACCTAAATAAAAAAAAAACCTAAACATAACTAAAATAAACTAAACTAAAATAAAAAAACTAAACCCAAACCTAAAATAAACTAAACCTAAACTTAAACCTAAACCATAAATAAAATAAAATAAACTAAAAATAGACCTAAACATAAAAAATAAACTAAAATAAAGTACCTAAACTAAAATAAATAAACCTAAAATAAATAAAGTAAACTTCAACAGCAAAAACAATAAGCCATTATCCCACTAGGTGGGGTCAGCTACATGAATCTTTCATCTCCATTGTGTCCTATTATGTGCCAAATGCTCATTCAATTCAAGTATACTAAAGTCATTTTTTATACATCTTAACCATGTCTTTTTAGGTCAACTTCTACCTTTCTTAACATAAGGAAAATCCAATGCATCTACTCTCCAAACTGGGTCATTAGACGACTGATGCTTTATGTGGCCAAACCATCTAAAGCCACTCTCTCTAATTTTATCTGCCACTAGAGCTACTCCAACTTTTTCTCGAACATACATATTCCGCATTTTATCTCTAAGAGTAAAGTCACTCATCCACCTAAGCATCCTCATCTCTGCAACACTTAACTTAGTCTCATACTTCTCTTTTATTAGCCAACATTCTGCACCATAAATCATTGTAGATCTCACCATCATCTTATAAAATTTTCACTTAAGTTTAAGCGGTACTTTTCTATCACACAATAGGCCAGATGCATTCCTCCACTTCAAGGATCCAACTTGAATTCTATGAATAACATGTCCATCAATTTCACCATCATTTTGAACAATAGAGCCTAAAAGTCTGAATTGCTCACTCATTTTAATGACTTATTCACCTAATGTTACAACACTACCACCATAACTTCTACAACTAAAATTATACTCATAAATAAACTAAATAAACATAAAAATAAATCTAAACAAAAATAAAAAATAAAATAAACTAAAATAAATAAAAAATAAACTAAATAAACTAAAATTAACTAGTTTGCTTAATTTTAAAAAAAACCTAACCCTAAAACTAACCGTGAACCCTAAACTCTGAACCCTAAACCCTGAACCTTAAACCCTAAACCTTAAACCCAAAACCATAAAACCCTAAACCCTAAACACTAAACCCTGAGCCCTAAAACCTAAAACCTTAAACTCTAATCCCTATAACCTAAACCCTAAACCCTAAACCCTAAACCCTAAAACCTACAACCATAAACCCTAAACCCTAAACCCCAAACCTTAGACACTAAACCATAAACCTTAAAAACATATAAAACCTAAAAATAAAATAAATAGATAAACCAAAACCTAAATAAAATAATAAAATAAAATAAAATAAAATAGAAACATAAACTAAAACCTAAACTTAAACATAAATATAAAATAAAATAAAAAATCAAAATGAAACTAAAATAAAATAAATAAAAACCTAAAATATACTAAAAAATAAAATAAACCTAAAAATAATAAACTCAAATAAAATAAAAACTAAACATAAAATAAAAACAAAATAAATCTAAACCCTGAACCCTAAACCCTAAACTCTAAAAACCTAAAAACCTAAACCTAAAGAAAATAAAACCCAAAAATAAAAAAACCTAAACCTAAATAAAATAAAAAATAAAATAAAATAAAAACTTAATCTAAAATCTAAACCTAAACCTAATAATATAACAAAATAAAAAATAAATAAAGCAAATAGAAACCTATACTAAACTAAAAAATAAAATAAAGCTATGAATAAAAAACCTAACTAAAATAAAAACTAAATGTAAAATAAAATAAAAATAAACCTAAAATAAAATAAAATAAGAACTAATTAAAAACCGTAACCTCAAAAATAAAACCCAAAGCCTAAACTATAAATAAAAAATTAACCTAAAATAAAAAAATAAAATAAACAAAATCAAATAAACTTAAACCTAAACTAAAATAAACTAAACTAATTAAAACCTAAACCTAAACTTAAAATAAACTAAATCTAAACTTAATAAAATAAAATAAATTAAAAATAAACCTAAACCTAAACTAAAAAATAAAACATAAAAATAAACTTAAAATAAAATCCTAAAACATAAACCTAAGAAAATAAAATAAAAACCTAAACCTAAAAATAAAAATAAAAAATAAAACCTAAACCTAGAAAATGAAATTAAAATAAAATTAAACTAAAAAATAAACATAAACCTATACCTAAACCTACAAAATAAACTAAAATAAAAAACCTAAATTAAAATGAATAAACATAAAATAAATAAACCAAGCTAAATAATAATAAAAAATAAATCTAAATAAAAATAAAAAGAAAATAAATAAAAATAAATAAAAAATAAAGTAAATAAACCTAAACCTATTAGTTTACTTAATTTTTTATTAAAAAAAGTCCTAAACCCTAAACCCTAAAAAAACCCTAAACCCTAAACCCTAAACCTGCAACACTAAACCCTCAACCCTAAACCCTAAAACCCTAAACCCTGAAAAACCCTAAACCCTAAACCCTAATCCCTAAACCCTAAGCCTAAACTCTAAACCCTAAAAGCATTAACCTTAAAACCCTCACCCTAAATGCTAAATCCTAAACCCTAAACCCTAAATCGTAAACCCCTAACCCTATACCCTAAACCCTAACCCAAAACACTAAACAGTATACCCCAAACCCTAAACCTAAACTTAAAGTAACTAAATAAATTAAAAAATAAACCTAAACCCTAAAACCTAATAAACCTAAACCTAAACCCTAAGAACAGAAGATAATGAACATCGCCAACAGCTGCCTAGATCTAGGATGGAGGTGAAGGCGGAGGCGGCAGTTATCGAATTGGTGGTTGGAAATCTAGAGGTGCTAGTGGATATGGAGGTGGTGGTCGGAGCAGTGGTGGTGGCGGAGTGAGAGATCCGTGATATTATGGTGGATCCTGCTAATCGAGAGGTTGGGGTGGTTCTGGTGGGAACTAGAGAAACTGCAGAACGGTCGATCCGATCTGCAGCTTATGGAACTGTGTCTTTACATTAGAGACGGTTCTAGTTATCTAGGGTTTTGGTTTTATATGCATGTTCATTTTTTATCTATGTTGTGTGTCTTAAAACTTAGTGTTACTTGGATGATGAAATTGAAAAGAAGAAATGTTGAATCTAAATTTTTCTCTAAATAAAGCTGAACCACCTAAAACCTAAACCCTAAACCCTAAACCCTAAAAATCCTAAAAACCCTAAAAACCCTAAACCTTAAATCCTAAACCCTGAACCCTAAACCCTAAAACACTAAAACCTAAACCCTAAATTCTAAAACCTCAACCCTAAACCCTAAAACCTGAACCTTAAACCTTAAACCACCTTAAACCCCAAACCCTAAACTATAAACCCTAAACTCTCAACTAACCCTAAACCCTAAATCCTAAATAGCTAAAAACTAAAATATAAACTAAATAAAACTTATAAATAAAATAATTATAAAATTTAAACTAAAATAAAAGAAAATAATAAAATAATATAAAAACCTAAAATAAAACCTAAACCTAAACCTAAAAGGAAAATAAAATATAAAAATAAAAACTAAAAAATTAAAACCTAAACATAATAAAAACTAAAACTAAAATAAAATTAAAATAAACCAAAAATAAAATAAAGTAAATAATAATAATAACCTAAACCTAAAAATAAACTTAAAAATAAATAAAGAATAAAACCTTAACCCTAAACTAAAAAAAACATAAACCTAAAGTAAAAATTAAATAAACCTAAACCTAACTAAAATAAACTAAAGTAAAATAAATAAAACTTAAACCTAAACCAAAAATAAACTAAACCTAAACCTAAACCTGAACACTAAATAAATTAAAATAAACCAAAAATAAACCTAAATCTAAACCTAAATCTAAATTAAAAATTAAAACCTAAAAATAAACCTAAAATAAAAACCTCAAACCTAAACCTAAAAAAATAAAATAAAACCTAAACCTAAACCTAAAATAAAAAAAACCTAATAATAATAATAAAGTAAAACTAAACTAAAAAATAAACTAAACCTAAACCTAAACCTAAACAAAATAAACTAAATAAACCTTAATCTTAGTTTTATTTAAAAAATAATAATAATATTAAATAAAATAAAATTAAAAAAAACCCTAACCCTAAACCCTAAACCCTAAACCCAAAATCCTAAACCACAACCCTAAACTATATCCCGAAAAATTGAAACCCTAAATCCTAAACCCTAAACCCTAAATAATAAACTAACCTAAACCTAACCCCAACCCTAACCCTAAACCTACAACCCTAAACCTTCACCCTAAACCCAAACCCTAAACACTAAACCTTAAACCCTAAAACCCAAACCTAAAACAAATAAAACTTAAAAATGAAATAAATCAAAAAACCTAAACCTAAATAAATTAAAAAAAACCTAAACTTAAACCTAAACCTAAGCCTAAACCTAGATGTACAAATAAAATGAAATAAAAATAAAACAAAAACTAAAATAAAATAAATAAATGCTTAAAGTAAAATAAAAAATAAAATAAAATAAAAAATAAAAAACATAAATAAAATAAAAACTAAACATAAGATAAAAATAAAGTAAACATAAAATAAAATAAAAACCTAAACCTAATAAATAAACCTAAAAATAAAACCTAAAAATAAATAAAAAATAAAACCTCAACCCTAAAATAAAAAAAATGTAAACCTAAAATAAACAAAATAAAAATAAACCTAACTGTAAAGTAAAATAAATTAAACTAAAATAATAAAACAAAATCTAAACCTAAAATAAACTAAACATAAACCTTAAACAAAATAAAATAAAATAAACAAAAATAAACATAAACCTAAACTAAAAAATAAACCTAAAACCTAAACATAAAAAAACAAAATAAAAACCTAAACCTAAGCTTAAAAATAAAAAAAACCTAAACCCAAAAAATAAAGTTAAAATAAAATTAAACTAAAAAAACATAAACATAAACCTAAACCTAAGAAATTAAGCTAAAATAAAAAACCTAAACTAAAATAAAGAAACCTAAAATAAATAAACTAAACTAAATAAAAAAATAAACCTAAATAAAAAGAAAAAAATAAAATTAATAAAAATTAATAAAAAATAAACTAAATAAACCTAAACCTATCGATTTACTTAATTTAAAAAAATAACAAAAAAAACCCTAAACCCCAAACCATAAACATAAAACCCTAAATCCTAAACCCTAAGCCTCTAACTTAGAACCCAAAACCTACAACCCTAAACCCTAGGCCCTAAACCCTAAACCTACAACCCTAAATGGTAACCTCTAGGATTTAGGCCAACAAGTCCATAGTGTACTTGTGGTAGTGATGGAGCTTTAGCTTTAATAACCTTATAGGAACCAATGATTTGGTTTATAATTACTTGAGAATCTCTGAAGATGTTGATGTTCTAGATGCTTGAGTAACGCTAACTGACCGATAATCGAGCCTCATACTTTCATTGTTGGTGCAAGGATTAGATAGATGATATGAGAATCTCATCACATCTCGCCTAAAGTTAAGAGAATTATTCCTACCGCTTTCTTATAATAGTAGATTATGGTTCTTCTCCTCTTTGAGAAGAAGCTGCACCATCAAAGTACATCTCCCAACAGTGAATGCTAGTATCCCTTAAGTACATGATTTGTTCATCGGGGAGATCATCACTAAGTGGAGAGTCTTGGGTGTGCTAAGAAATTTGCTAGTGCTTGTCCTTTCACCGAGAGGTATGATGGTAATGTCAAGCGAGAGGATCATGGACCGCCAACCGCCTTGATAATGACTATGTCATGAGATACTATATTAGATTAATCCTAGAGATTAAGTTCACCTTATAAGGAAGCATGTAGTGTTGTAGCTTTTGGAATGCAAAGATAAGCAAATGCGGGTGGATAATTAGCTTTAGTTGGGATTAGATGGTTGAGGTAGTAGAGTGTGTTTTCCTTCCTTCATCATTGGCTTTGGCCAACAAAGCACCAAGGGAGTCATCTAATGCGAGTGTAAAGGATGGGCTTGCCCGAGATAGGGTTGTTATAACTAGTGGCAACATCGTAATGCTTGATGTCTTCAAAGGCATGCTCACACTTGTCATCATCCACCTAAACTTTCCATCCTCTTTGATAAGTTGGATATGCCAACTACCCTTGGAATGATCAGTTGAGTTAAACTTCAGGTGGCATTTTCAAATATTGCCTTGATCTTCTCCGATCGATTTCAATTCTCTAGTGTGAGACAACAAACCCAAGGAATTTCTTTTGTACACTTCGTGGGGGTTAATTTTGAGGTTAAATTATCATAACTATTCAAAAACTACTCTCAAGTCAAAGAGATGGTCTTTCCTTTCTCTACTTTTGACCACGAGATCATCGACATAGCACTCGACTTGATGATGAATGAGTTCATC
Source organism: Cymbidium sinense (assembly GCA_021442155.1). NCBI lineage: Eukaryota > Viridiplantae > Streptophyta > Magnoliopsida > Asparagales > Orchidaceae > Cymbidium > Cymbidium sinense. Next base: position 51,941,146 of record CM038220.1, on the reverse strand, counting down.
AAAGATTTGAGTCATAGCCCGTTGGTATGTAGCACCATCATTTTTAAGTCTAAAAGGCTTGACCTTATAGTAATAGATTCTGGTCGGGGTTCTAAAAGAAATGTTTCTTTCATCTTCAGGGATCATCTTTATTTGGTAATATCTAGATGAGCCATCCATGAAAGAGAAGACTACATGAGATGAGGAAATGTCCACTATCAACTCTGAGATTGGAAGTGGAAATTCCTTTTGAACGCTTTTAAATCCATAAAATTGATGAATATGTGAATTTGGCCATTCTTTTCTTAACCGGGATGATGTCACAACTAGGGTATTTTTCTTCTGATGAAGCCGCATCAATCGGTTTCTTGAATTCATAAATGATCTATTGTTCTATGTCTAATCACATGCATCTAGGAGCTTGCTTGTAGGGTTAGTAGTAAGCTCTATTACTAGTTTATGGACTACTATGTCAGGAGCCAATCCAAGCATCTCTTCAAAAAACCATGCAAAGTAGTCCTTAAACTAAGTCAATAGCCTAACTAAGTCATTAGTTTCAATTTCATTCAATAAACAATTGATGTCTATTGGGCGTGGATCTTACTCAGTTCCTAAGTTGATTTCCTTAAGCTTATCAATGGTTGACTTGATCTCTTCTTTGAACTCTGGCAGTGCATTTTTGACTTCAAAATCATCTAGATCATCTGAAGCCTCTAAGCACAACTCATCATATGAGTTAATGTGATCTGAAAAGAACCTATCAAATTCCAAAAGGTTGGTAATTACTAAGAAGCAATCATTATCATCGACTGGATCCATGCATGTAATCCTACCCGGTCTTGATTGAGCTTTTATATTTCTTTTTATATTTTCTCAGTAAGTACGCATTGATGAAATATGTGGGATTAACCTTTTTTTGGTAAATTATGAACAAAAGACAAACAATAATCAAAAGTTAATTCTATTAAATATTTATTTGAATAATCCTCAAGTTCTGCATCAACTTCTTGACTTGAGGATGATGCTCCCCAAAAAAATGACTGAGTCTTCACACCTGTGGATGACATATGGGCTTCCTTAACTACCAAACCCTTAACTTTTTGAGAGGAAAGGGTGGTTAGAGCTAAGGTTCCCAACTGATGCCTAACTATTTCACATAGAGACTTGGATACACTTATGCTTTGGTTTGGAGCCCAATCTTCATCACTATCTAGCTCAAGTGTCACCTCCAAGGAAATCTACTATTGAGAAGAGCGGTTGTGTGCTAACCATATAAGACTCATCTATGAACTAGATTCTAAGTCTATATGGATAGTTGGTGTACTTGGGGACATATCATCTATTGGGTGGTCAATAAGGAGGTTTTCCACCCCTGAGACTCCCTCTGAATTGGCCTCTTCCTCTACCTTATAGAGGTCAAGTCATCCTACCATATGTTCGAATGGAATAATGAACTATGGGTGGAATCTAATGTCAGGCTCCACTTCCTCCTCCAAGTATATTTCCACCCCTTTTTTTTTTCTTTTCCATTTTTTATTTTCTTTTCTTTTTATTTATTTCTTTCTTTTTCTTTTTATTTTTATATTTCTTTTATTTTTAAACTTTAGCCAAGTTCACAGGAATAGACTTGTAGATTTTGAGGGAGGTAGTAAGCCGCATCCTCATATATGCTAACCTTGTGAACTATAAATAGCTTGAGATATCCTTTGATACTGCTAGATGATCCCACCTCTCATGAACTTCATACACTAATGTAGAGATGATGGAACTATGTTGCTTTGGTCTACCAATCATTTATCTCTAAAGGCAACACTCTGGAGCCTAAGGCCTGTTGACCTTACTTTTGGAGTGCGGATTCAATCTTTCCATCTTAAACTAAGGAGTCTTCTAGACACTAAGACTTCCTTAGTCATAAGACACTTCTAATAATTAGGTAAACATTTAACCTAAGCCTAAAGACTTAGAAGGGTTAACCATAGGATTAGGTTATGCCTTAGGGATTAGGATAATCCACCTACCCTACAACACAAACCCGATCCATGTTCACCTTCTCAAACCAAACCTCAAGTTCAATTCAAACATCAAATTCAAATCCAAATCCAAATGCAAATTTTGAAACCAAATGATTGAAGCCCATGATCAAATCCAAACTCAAAACCCTTCCTATGCCATATGACCTATCCCATGGACTTAGCCAAATCTTAATCCAAATAAATTGAAAGTCAATTGATTTTCTCATAATCAATTTATATCATTAATCATCTTCCTAAATATAAATCAAATCTACATTCAAATGATCACAACTAAATAGAATTAAATCAAAACCCATCCTAAGCCATATGACCAATCCCATGGACTTAGCCAAATCTTAATCAAATCAAGTCAAACTCAATTGATTTTCTCACAAATCAATCATATTTTCAATCATCTTCACAAACTTAAATGAAATATACATTTAAGTCATTAAACTAAATCAAACCAAATCAAAATCCAAACCTAAACCACATGACCCAACTCCATGGACTTAGCCAAATTTCTTCATTCCCCAAATTCAATTGATTTTCTCATGAATCAATCATACCTCAATCATATTCACAAATATAAATGAAATATACAATCATCAAGCCAAACCAAAATCAACCCAAGTCAAACCCAACTTAACCCTTTTGACTTGAAATGCTCAAATGAACCAAAACCCATTTGAACCCAAGCGAATTGTAATTGAATTTATATATCAATCCCAAATCCATATATAAACATAACTAAATCAAACTCAACCTAAAATCAAGCCAACTAAACCCAATTGGCCCACTTGACCAAAAGTGGCAATTTGACTTATTTGGGCCAAGTTTTAATCCTACCCAAATTGGATTGAACCAAACCGAACAAAACCTCCCATCATGATTGTTAATCACCCTAGGTTGATCAATTGCCACAAATTGGGTCAAACCAAGTCAACTTGGTCATTTGACTAAGTCAACCCTTAACCCATATGAACCTAAACTAGCCAAATTGCAACCTAAGCCAATTCCTTTAAAACCAATGATTAATACCAAATCAAAATCAATATTCGAATATGACTTGATCTTTAATTGAGTCAAACCAAACCTAATTGGCCCTCTTGACCTAAGTTGACCTAAATTGACCTAAAAGACTAAATTGGGTCAAATCAAAATATAAACCAAATTGATTGCAACCAATGACTCAAATTCATTCAAAATTGATTGTTGAACTTGACCCAAGTCATGATTGGACCCAATTGGACCCAATTGAACTCAATTGACCTACTTAGCCCAAATTGACCTAAAGGTTCAAGTTGGCCTAAATCAAAACCAAATTCAAATTAATTGAAACTAAAGCCTACAATCATCTTTAATTGGTCAACTAAACCCAAACCAACACCCAAGCCAATTTGGCCAATTTGGTCAAATTGGTCAACTTAACCCATTTGACCCAAATGAATTTAAATGAGCCGAAATCAAATATAAGCCAAACTAAACCAAACTAATTAAACCAAAACATCCCAAATAATCAAATGAATGTGGGCCAATCCTTGGTTTGACCTAATTTGACCAATTCAACATTACCCAAACTAACCCAATTTGACCTAAATGAGTCAAATTGAGCCAAACCTAACCAAATCAACTCAAATTGACTTGAAATTTGCTAACCCACTTTTGGCTCATTTCAAATCTGCCCAAATTAAATCCAATGCTAAATGATCATTCTACCCTTCAAGGCATCACATGAGACAAATCACCAATGTAAATGGTCATTTCCTTGGCCACTTGGTACTCTCCCAATGGTCCACCTAGGCACCTATCGCCAACTTGACCCAGGGTGGTTGTTATGACCCATGGGAAGTGAAATTACCTCACTCTCTCCATTGGAGCATTTGTTACCCTTAGGACACCCATGATTCCTCATTGGCAGCCAGCTCCACACCTTCAAACAACTAAGCTGAGCTAACTCACCTCCTTCCTTATACCCATGACTCCCTGAGATGGTTAGATGACCACTAGAAGCCAAACCCAATCCCACCATTCGATCAAGATGAATGGGGGTATACATCTCCTCATTTCCACTCAAACACACACAAAATCATTCTGATCCTAGCTACCCAAGACAAGTCTAGATCCATTCCTAAGCTCCCAAGCTTGTTCCTCATCAAAATGCCATTCCCATCTATATAGAAATAGACCCCATTTCCAACTTAACTTACCCATTTCTCAATCAAACTCAAATTAACTTTGAACGCACCTTTCCCAGGCCTCGTCGAGCAAGAACGAATTATCTCCTAAGCTTCTCGTGCACCGGAGGTGGGACTTCGATCAAAGTCGAGATCCAAATCTCACCTTGTGAACATCAAGGAACCAATTATTGCTCAACTAGATTCATCTCAACTAGATGAAGCTTCCTCAATCATTTGAGCCTCTTGATATCAGCCGTGTGCTTCTAAAAGATCCAAAGGCAAAAAATGCATTGGATTTTGAAGAAAACTTGCATCTCATTTGATCTTGACCATTGGATCCCATCTATTGACGTAAGGTGTGGATCCTTTTGTTGATCCAGATCTAAGCTCAAAAGTGAGCAATGGTGGACGGACTCCATTCTCCTTGCTCTGATGTTAGATCACCCACCATCCCTTCTGATCAAATGGATGATTGTGATTAGATCCACTAGATTGACCGAATCCCATTAAGCTATGGAATTAATCATAGACCATCTAGATCAAATGGCGATGAGATCCGCCGCCAAACCGAGGATAAGTTTAAGTAGCCAATCGACGTAAATGGAAAGCATAAACGTAGCCATGTGGCACTAACAAGATTATGCTTTAATCAGACAATTAATCATTTTTAATGGCTAAAACTTCTAAAAATCATGAAAAATTATAGAGAAATAAAAAAATGCAAATAAATACTCATTTTAAAGGTATTTCATGGAGAATTAATTAAAAATGATCTTAATTTTGAATAGGAATTAAGGTTTGATTAAAAATTATTTAATTACTTATTAATTACTTGAGCAATTAATCCCAAAATTGGGTTAATTTAATGGGATGACCTCACCTCCCATGATTTTCTTGGGATTTATTGCTCACTTAATAAGGAAAATTGATTAAGTAAAGCTTAACTACTCTTTTTTAAGTTAATTGATGATTAATTAATCCATGAATAGTAAAAAATTAGTTAATTAACCCTAAACCCTAAACCCTTAACCCTAAACCCTAGACCCTAAAATAAATAACCATAAACCATAAACCCTAAACCCTAAACACCAAACCGTAAACCCTAAAGACTAAACTCTAAACCTTAAACCCTAAAAACCTAAAACCCAAAACCTAAAGTAAATAAAACTTAAAAATAAAATAAATAAAAAAACCTAAACCTCAATAAAATAAAATAAAATAAAATAAAAACCTAAACTTAAAAATAAAATAAACTAAATAAATAAAACATAAACTAAAATAATATAAATAAAACCTAAACTGAACTAAAAAATAAAATAAACCTAAAAATAAAAAACCTAAATGAAATAAAACCCAAACTTAAAATAAAAATAAAATAAACCTAAAAAAAATAAAATAAAAATTAAGTAAAAACCTAAACCCAAAAAATAAACCTAAAAAATAAAAAAAATTAAAACCTAAACCCTAAACTAAAAAAAAATCTAAACCTAAAATGAACAAAATAAAATAATCCTAAACCTAAAATAAAATAAATATAACCTAAAACTAAACCCTAAAATAAATAAAATAAAATCAACCAAAAATAAACCTAAATCTAAACAAAAAAATAAAATTTAAAAATAAACATATAATAAAAAACTAAAACCTAAGCCTAAAAAAAATATATAAACCTTAAACTAAATCTAAAATAAAAAATTAAAACCTAAACTTAAAAATGAAATAAAAAATTAAAAAATAAACATAAATCTAAACTTAAACCTAAAAATAAACTAAAATAAAAAAATGTAAACTAAATAAATAAACCTAAAATAAATAAATTAAACTAAATAATAAAAAAATAACCTAAATAAAAATAAAAAATAAAATAAACTAAAATAGATAAACTAAATAATCTTAAACCTAGCTATTTACTTAATTTTAAAAAAAAAACCCTAAACCCTAAAGCCTAAAACTAATCCTAAACCTAAAAACTAACCTACTAAACTAAATAAAAAAAAACCTAAACCCTAAACCTAAAACCCAAAATAAAACACTAAACCTAAACCTAAATAAAACCTAAACCCTAAATATAACCTAAACCTAAAAAAACATTAAATAAAACCTAATAACCTAAACTTAAACCTAAATCCTAAACCTAAAAAATAAAACCTAAAACCTAAAATAAACCTAAACAAATAAACCTAAACCCTAAACTAAACCTAAACTAAACCTAAATAAAATAGAACCTAAACCTAAAATAAAACCCATAAAAACCTAAATAAACTTAAACCCTAAAATTAAAATAAATAAAATAATAAACTAAAACTAAACCTAAACCCTAAATCTAAATCAAACCCTAAACCCTAAAAAACCTAAAACCCAAAACCTAAACCTAATAAACCTAAAAAATAAATAAAACCTAAACCTAAATAAAATAAAATAAAATAAAATAATATAAAACTTAAACCTAAACCTAAAATTAAAATAAATTAAAAAAAAAAAACTAAACTCAATTAAAATAAAAAAGACCTAAGCTAAACTAAAAAATAAAATAAACCTAAAAATAATAAACCTAAATAAAATAAAAACTAAATGTAAAATAAAAAATAAAATAAAATAAAAACTAAATAAAAACCTAAACTTAAAATATAAACCTAAAAATAAAACATAAATGTTAAACTAGAAAAAAAAACTAAACCTAAAATAAACAAAATAAAATAAACCTAAACCTAAACTAAAATAATCTAAACTAAAAAAAAAAAAAAAAAAACCTAAATCTTACCCTAAAATAAACAAAACATAAATCCTAAACTAAATAAAATAAAATAAACTAAAAATTAATCTATACCTAAACAAAAAAAAAATACAAATGAAACTAAAATAAAAACTTAAAAGCTAAACAAAAATAAATAAAATAAAAACTTAAACCTAAAAATAAAAAATGAAACTTAAACCTAAACAATAAAATAAAAAATAAACTAAACAAAAGATAAACTTAAACATAAACTAAAAAAAACTAAACGAAAATAAAAAAGACTTAACTAAAATAAATAAAACTAAAATAAATAAACTAAACTAAATAAAAATAAAAAATAATCCTAACTGAAAATAAAAAATAAAATAAACTAAAATAAATAAAAAAATAAACTAAATAAACCTAAACCTACCGATTTAGTTAATTTTTTTTTAAAGAAAACCCTAAACCCTAAAACTAACACTAAACCCTACACACTAAACCTAAAACACTAAACCTACAACCTTACACCTACAACCCTAAACCCTAAACCCTAAAGCATAAACCCTAAAACCATAAATCCTAAATCCTAAACACTAAACCCTAACTCTAAACCCTAAACCCAAAACATATACCTAAACTGAAAGTAACTAAATAAATTAAAAATTAAACCTAAACCCTAAAACCTAATAAACATGAATTTAAACCCTAAGAATGGGTGGAACCTTGACGATAAAACATCACTAACTAAGCTCTTAAATCATGGAGGTGAAGGGAGATGGTGGTTATCGCAGGTGGTGGAGGATCTCGGTGTGGATATGGAGGTGGTTAAAGGTGGTGGTTATGGTGGTGGGTGGATGGAGATTATACCAAATGCATGGGAGATCAAAGATATGATGGTGGATCCACCTACCGAGAGGTCTGGTTTTAATGGGAACTGGTGAAACTAAAGAATGACCAAATCGATCTACTACTTATGGAACTATGTCTTTATAATAGAGATGGTTCTTGTCATCTATGGTATTTGATTTGCTCTATGCGTGCTCAATTTTGGTCTATGTTGTCAATTGTGTCTTAGAAAACTTGGTGTGTTACTTGGTTGATGAAATTGAAAAGAAGAAATGTTGAATCTCAATTTATTCTCTATTAAAAAAACCTCCCAAATCCTAAACCCTAAACCCTAAACAGTAAACCTTAAACCTACAATCCTATACCTAAACTATAAAAAACTTTAAACCCTAAACCCTAAACCCTAACCCTAAACACCAAACCCTAAACCCCAAACCCTAAACCTAAACCTAAAGTAACTAAATAAATTAAAACATAAAGTTATACCTTAAACCTAATAAACCTAAACCTAAACCTAAACCCTAAGAATAGGCTAAACCTCGATGACATGAACATCACTGTCAACTAGGCTCAGTCTAGATCTCATGGTGGATGCGAAGGCAGAGGTGGAGGTTATCACAGTGGTGGTGGGGGATCTAGATGGGCTGTTGGATATGGAGGTGGTGGTCAGAGTAGTGGTGGTTATGGAGGCGGGAAGAGTGATGGAGGTTACACCTAAGGTGGTGGTAGAGGGAGAGATCAGAGATATGATGGTGGATCCTGCTACTCGAGAGGCCGGGGTGGTTCTGATGGAAAATGGAGAAACTAAAGAACATCCGATCCGAATTGGTGCTTATGGAACTATGTCTTTATAGTAGAGAAGGTTATAGTTATATATGGTTCTTGATTTGCTCTATGCATGCCCATTTTATAACTATGTCATCACTTGTGTCTTATGAAACTTGGTGTGTTACTTGGTTGATGAAATTGAAAAGAAGAAATGTTGAATCTGAATTTGTTCTCTTAAAAAAAAAACCAAAACCCTAAACCCTAAACCCTAAAACCCTAAATCCAAAAACCTAAACCCAAAACCCTAAACCCTAAACCATAAAAACCTTAAAACCTAAACCTAAAAATTAAAATTAAAATTAGACTCAACTAAAAATAAATAAACTTAAACCTAAACATAAAAAAAAAAATAAACAAAATAAAACCTAAATTAAAATAAATATACTTAATATAAATAAACTAAACTAAATAAAAAAAATAAAATAAACATAAATAAAATATAAAATAAACCTAAGTAAAATATATAAAATAAACTTAAATAAAAAAATATAAAATAAAATAAAATAAAAATAAACCATGTAAACTAAATAAACCTAAACATATAGGTTTACTTAATTTATAAAAAAACCTTAAACCCTAAATGGTAAACCTTAAAACTAACCCTAAACCCTAAACCCTAAACCCTAAACCTACAACACTAAACCTACAACCATAAACCCTAAACCCTAAAACCTAAACCCTAAACCCTAAACCTTAAACCCTAACCCTAACTCTAAACTCAACCCTAAAGCATAAATATAACCCTAAACCAAATCTTAAACCCTAAACCCTAAACCCTAAACCCTGAGCAAACTAAACCCTAAACCTAACCCTAAACCTAAACCCTAAACCCACAACATAAACCTAATAAAACCTAAACCTAAACTTAAAACCCTAACACTAAACCCTAAACCCTAAAACATAAACCCTAAAACCATAAACCCTAAACCATAAACATAAACCTAAACTAAACCCTAAACCCTAAACCTAAACCCTAAACCTAATAATAGTACTAAATAAATTAAATAATCCTAAACCCTAAATTATAGTAAACCTAAACCAAAATTGAAACAGGAATGGGTAGTGACGATAGGAACATCACGCCAAAGTGCTCACCTAGTGGGAGTGGAGGTGAAGTGAGGTTGCGCAGTGTAGTGGTGAGGGGATCTCAAAGTGTTGATGGATATGGAGGTGGTCTTATGTGTAGTGGTGGTTATGGAGGTGGGAGAAGAGATGGAGGTTACATCCATGGTGGTGACAGAGGGAAAGATTGGGGACATGGGTGCATCCCACTATTCATGAGGTCGGCGCTCGATGGGGAAATGGAGAAACTAAAGAATGATCCAATCTTCTTATGGAATAGTGCCTTTAAGAAGTTCTAGTTATTTTGGGGTTTTATTTGCTCTATGCATGCTCATTTTTATCTATGTCACTTGTGTCTTAGAAAATCTGGGGTGTTACTTAGGTGATGAAATTGAAAAGAAGAAATGTTAAATCTAAATTTTTTTCTATTAAAAAATACCAAAAACTCTAAACCCTAAACTAAAACTTGAACCCCAAACCTAAAACCTAAGCCCTAAACCCTAAATCCTAAACACTAAAAAAAATAAAAAATAAAATAAAATAAAAAATGCAACCCTAAACCCTAAAACTACTAAACCTAACCCCAAAAAACCTACAACCTAATCCCTAAACCCTAAACCCAAACCTAAACCTAAAACCCTAAACCTAAAACTCTAAACCCTTATCCCTAAACAAAACCCTAAACCTAAACCCTAACCCTTAACCTAAACACCACTTAGCCTAAACCTAAAGTAACCAAATAAATTAAAAATAAACTTAAACCCTAAAACCTAATAAACCTAAACCTAAACCCTAAGAATGGTTAACCTAATAAACATCACCATAAACCAGGCTAGATCTAGTAGTGGAGGAAAAGGCTGAGGCATACATCCAATGGTTGTAGATCTGAGGTGCTAGTGGATATGAAGGTGGTTTTGGAGGTAGGAGAGATGGAGGTTATAGCTGTGGTGGTGAGGAGAGATACATGGATCTCGCTACTGAATTTCTAAATAGAAAAAACCTAAGAAACGATAAAAATTGCTCTATGAGTGCTCATTTTCTATCTATGTCATCGCTTGTGTATTAGAAAACTTGGTATGTTACTTGGTCGATGAAATCAAAAAGAAGAAATATTGAATTTGAATTTGTTCTATATTAAAAAATAATAAAAAAAACTTAAATCCTAAACTAAAACTTGAACCCTAAACCAAAAACCTAAACCCTAAACCCTAAACCCTAAAAAATAATAAAAAAAAAAAAACTAAACCCTAAACCTTAAAAAACTCTAAACCCTAAACCCTAAACCCTAAAAGCATAAACAATAAAATCCTAAACCCTATACCCCAAACCCTTAATTTAAACCTAAAGTAACTAAATAAATAAAATAATTAACCTAAACCCTAAGAATGAGAACCTGATGGCATGAACATCATCACATCAACCAAGCTAAGTCTACATCTCACTGGATAAGGCGGCAGGTGATCGCAATGGTGGTGGTGGTGGGATCTAAAGGTGCGATGGATATGAAGGTGGTGGAGCAGTGGTGGTGGAGGAAAGAAGATGGAGGTTGTATGGTGGAGAGAGATCGCATATGATGGTGGATCCATAGAGAGGGGTGATTCGATGGGAAATGGAAAACTAAAGAATGGTCAACTGATCTCATGGTGGAACTATCTTTTGATTTACTCTATGCGTGCTCATTTTTGAACTATATCATCATTTGTGTCTTAGAAAACTTGGTGTGTTACTTGGTTGATGAGCTCAAAAGGAAGAAATGTTGAATAGGAATCTATTCTCTGTTAAAATAAAAAAGAAACCTTAAACTCTAAACCATAAACTAAAACCTAAACCCTAAACCCTAAAGCTTAAAATAAAAAAAAGTTAAAAAATCCCTAACCCTATACAAACCTAAACCCTAAACCCCAAACCCTAAACCCTAAACCTAAACTCTAAAACTAAAACCTAAATCAAAATCTAAATAAAATCTAAATAAAATAAAATAAATAAAAAAATAATAAACCTAAAATAAAATAAAATAAAAACTAAATAAAACTAAACCTAAAAAATAAACCTAAACAATAAACCTAAAAAATAAAAAAACCTAAACCTAGAATAAAAACAAAATAAATAAAATAAAATAAACTTGAACCTAAAAAAAATAAATAAAACTAAAATAAATAAAACCTAAACCTAACCTAAAATAAACTAAACCGAAATCTAAACCTAAAGTAAAAAAATTAAAATAAATTAAAGTAAACCTAAAACTAAACTAAAAAAAAAGCCTAAATAAAACCTAAAAAAACCAAAACCTACACCTAAAAAAAAAATAAAATAAAAACCTAAACCTAATCCTAAAAATATAAAATAAAATGTAAACCTAAAAAATAAAATAAAAAAAAATCCAACTAAAAGTAAACCTAAACCTAAAAGATAAACTAAAATAAATAAACCTAAAATAAATAAATTAAAATAAATAAAAAAAATTAAATAAAAATAAAAAATAAACTCAAATATATAAAAGAAAACTAAATAAACCTAAACCTATCGATTTACATGATTAAAAAAAAATCTATACCCTAAATCCTAAACCCTAAACTATAAACCCTAAACTAACCCTATACCTCAACCTATAACCCTAAAACTACAACCCTAAACCCTAAACCCAAAACCTAAACACTAAACCCTAAATTAAACCTAAAACCCTAAACCCTAAACCCTAAAACCTAAACACTAAACCCTAAATCCTAAATATTAAACCCTAAAACCAACAACCGTAAACACTAAACCCTCAACCCTAAACTAACTCAAAACCCTAAACCTTAAGAATGGGCAGAAACTTGATGGAAAGAACATCATCGTCAATTAGGCTCAGTCTAAATCTGGCGGTGGAGGTGAAGGCATAGGCAGCGATTGTTGCAGTGATGGTGAGGATATGGAGGTGCTGTTGGACATGGAGGTGGTGGTTAGAGCATTGGTGGTTGTCAAGGTAGGAGGGGTGACATAAGATATAGTAGTGGTGGTGGTGGATGCAAGGTTTAGAAATATGATGGTGGATCCCACTACTCGAGAGGTGGGGGTGGTTCTGATGGAACTGGAGAAACTGAAGAATGGTCTGATCGCTACTTATGGAACTATCTTTACGAGAGATGGTTCTTTACCTTGGTTTTTATTTGCTCTATGGGTGGTCATTTTGATCTATGTCATTGCTTTTATCTTAGAAAACTTGGGGTGCTACTGGTTGATGAAATAAAAGAAATGTTGAATCTAAATTTGTCTCTATTAAAATAGAAAACCTTAAACCCTAAACCTAAACTAAAACTTAAACCCTAAACTAAGACCAAAACTAAAACCCTAAACCCTAAACCATAAACCCCAAACCCTAAACCTAAACCCTAAACCCAAAACTAACCTAAACCCAAACCCTAAACTTAAACCCTAAAGCTAAAACCTAAACTTAAACTAAATAAAACCTAAAAATGAATTAAAAAAAATTAAAACCAAAATAAAAGAAAATAATATAATATAATAAAACCATAAATAAAACCTAAACCTAATTTAAAGAAAAATAAAAATAAACTAAACTAAAATAAAATAAATAAAACCTAAACTAAATAAAAAAATAAAACTAAACTAAAATAAAAATAAAATAAACATAAAATAAAAGAAAATAAAAACTAAATCAAACCTAAACCTAAAAAATAAAGCTAAACCAAAAGAAATAAACTAAACTACATAAAAAAATAAACTCAAATAAATAATAAATAAACTAAATAAACCTAAACCTAGGGGTTTAGTTAATATTTTTTTAAAACCCTAAACCCTAAATCCTAAACCCTAAACCCTAAACCTAAACCTAAAACTAAACTTAAACCTAAACCCTAAATCCTAAAACCCTAAACACTAAACCCTAAACCTGAAACCTAAAACCCTAAACCCTAAACCCTAAAACCCTAAACCCTAAATCCTAAACCCTAAAACCTACAACCTTTAACCCTAAACTCAAAACCCTAAACCCTAAACCCAAAACTAACCCTATACCCTAAGAATGGAATAAGGCAAGAACATCACCATCTAAGATCTGGTGGAGGTGACATTAAAATGGTATCTAAATATAAAAAGGTGGTAAAACTCAACTAAAAACTAAACCTAAACCTAAAAAATAAATTAAAACAAAAAACCTAAACTAAAATAAATAAACCTAAAATAAAAAAATAAACTTAAATAAAAAGAAAAATAAAATAAATTAAAATAAATAAAAAATAAACTAAATAAACCTAAACCTATTGGTTTACTTAATTTAAAAAAAAATTTCTAATCCCTAAATCCTAAACCCTAAACCCTAAAATAACCCTAAACCCTAAGCCTATAACCCTAAACCTACAACCCTAAACCCTAAAATCATAAACCCTAAACCCTAAACCCTAAACCATAAACCCTAATCCCTAAACCCTAAACTTTAAAACCCTAAACATTAAACCCTAAACCCTAAACCAAAAAACCCAAAAACCCTAAACCCTAATCCCTAAGAATTTATAAAACCTTGATGGCAAGAATCTCCATTAACTAGCCTCAGTCTAGATCTAGCGATGGAGGTGAAGGTAGAGGGGTGATTATCACAGAGGTGGTGGGGATGGAGGTGCTTATGGATATGGAGGTGGTGGCAAGTGGTGGTTATTGAGGTGAGACAAGCGATGAAGATTACAACTATGGTGGTGGTGGAGGGAGAGATAAAGGATATGATGGCAGACCCCGCTGTTCGAGAGGCTAGGCTGATTCTAATGGGAATTGGAGAAACTGAAGAATGATCGATCCGATCTGCTACTTATGAAACTATGTCTTCATAGTAGAGACTGTTCGACTTATCTAGGGTTTTTGATTTGCCTTTTTATCTATGTATTTGCTTGTGTCTTAGAAAATGTGGCTTCCTACTTCCTTAATTAAATCAAAAAGAAAAAATATTGAATCTGAATTTGTTCTCTGTTAAAAAAAACTTTAAACCCTAAACCTTAAATCCTAAAACCTAAACTAAAACTTAAACCTGTAACCTAAACCCCAAACCCTAAACCCTAAACCCTAAACCCTAAATCCTAAAAACCCTAAAACCTAAACACTAAACCCTCAAACCTAAACCCTCAACCCTAAACCTTAAACCCTAAACCCTAAACCCCTAAACTCTAAATGCTAAACCCTAAAACCATAAACTTAAACCCAAAAACCTATAACCATAAACCCTAAACCCTAGATGCCAAACCCTAAACCCTAAACTAACCCTAAACCCTAAACCCTTAACTAACCCTAAACCCTAAACTCTAACCCTAAACCCTTAACCCTAAACCTTTAATAAAGATGTCATTAGGAGTAGATCTAAAGAATGACCTAATCCTAACATAGTTATGGTAGAAAAATAAAATGTCTTCAAGAGACTTTCCCTTGACTATTAGAGATTTGAATACCATAAACCCTAACCCTAAATTATATTATAATAATACCATATATTATAGTATAATGTAGCATCATATATTTGAGCATGTAGTGATGTGTTTTGGATGTTATAAGATGTTTGAAATGTTTTAGTATATTATGGTATTGTTCTATAGTCTATTAATATAAATAATAAAAATATTGATTTAATAAATGATGAAATTTGTTAAATTTGATGAATTAGGTTGTAGTACCAAAGGTGTGCTACGCCACTTGTAGTCTAAAATGTAAAATTTTGTGTTCAAAATAAATATTATATGTTGTAGCATAGTATAACATCATATATCATAATATATTGTTCTCCACATTTTAAATTATTTTAGTATTTTATAATTCTGTAGTCAATCCTACACTAGCACTATTTATAAAAATGTTGATATAGACTTTAAAATGGTGGAATTTAGCAAAATTCATAATAGGTAGAGCATGGCATCATATTATATTATTTTCAATTTAAAATATGTAAGTGATATGACTAAAATATATTTTTTTATTATTTTGACTAATTTTATAATTTTATCTTAAAGCAATCCCTTCGATGTGATATGCAATATAATATAATATAATATGTTATAGTGTATTATAATATAGGATCCCATAACATAGTGTAGCATCATGCATTATAGCATACTATTGTGTTTTACTACTTATTATTTAGCATATTTTAGTTGGTTATAGTATGATGTAGTAGAGTTTTACCGGTATAATTCATAAAAATATTTTTGTAGGTGAGATGATGGGATTTGGCCAAATTTAAGGTAAGCTTTAGGAACATCATTGGGGTGTGCTATGGTGTGTCATTTAATCAAAAGAATGGAATTTGCATCTAAAATAAAGGTTCATTTTCAACCAAATTTTAAAATTTTTTGCTTAAAGTGAATCATTTTAAGTGTAATGTAAAATAATATATTATATGAAAGCATATTAAAATATAATGTACATAACATATTATTCACATCACACACATATATATATATATATATATATATATATATATATATATATATATATATATATATATATATATATATATATATATATATATATATATATATATATATATATATATATATATATATATATATATATATATATGAATGTGGTGGTGTGTTACTAAATGTTATTTATTTTAGTATGTTTTACTTTGTTATAAAACATTGGGTCAAAAAACTCACAAAAATGTTAATTTGAAGGTTGAGATGGAAGAATTTAGCTAAATTCAGGGCACACACAAAGAAGCAACACAAAAATTATGTTATTTTGTACCATTTCTAATAGAAAAAAAAATAATTTTACATCCAAAATGAACAGTGTTCATATTTTGAGAAAATTTTGATATTTATTCTTTTTAAGTGATTCTAATAACTTCTAATGTTAGACATTATATTATATTATAGCAAATTATAATATAACATCATATATTATAATATAATATAGTGTGTTAATTCACACTATAATATGTTTAGCATGATATTGTATAGTTAGTTTGAGCTTGCACCATCATAAATCATAAAATGTTGATTACAATGTTAAGATGATGTAATTTGAATAAAAACATTGTTAGGCTTTTGGTTGAAGTATTAAAGGTGTGCATAAAAAGAAGAAATAAGATTTGATGAGAATTCCATGTCAAGGACCTAGGGAGATATGGGATCACACATGCATTGGACACATGTGAGGGTCTATGTCAAGGGCATAGAAGAAGAAAATTTGTTGGGGATTAGGTTTAAATTTGATTTGATTATATGACTTCTTGAAAGAAGATCCACTAGGGATAAGAATCTATAATCCACTAGGGATTAAGATCGAATCTACTTTAATTTGTTGTGTTTTAATTAATGTGGAAGCATATCTACTAGAGATGTGGGCTCGAGTCCACTGGGGATCAGGTATGTGAACCTTCCACTAGGGAAGCAAGTTTGGGCTAT
The DNA here is from genome assembly GCA_021442155.1 of Cymbidium sinense. NCBI lineage: Eukaryota > Viridiplantae > Streptophyta > Magnoliopsida > Asparagales > Orchidaceae > Cymbidium > Cymbidium sinense. Next base: position 51,924,135 of record CM038220.1, on the reverse strand, counting down.
CCACTGGGTATTGGGATTTGAGTTTGATTTCATAAATTTGTTTGGGGCTATATCCACTGGTAATAAGAGTTTGGTTGGATTTCTTTGATTTAGACTCTACTGGGCGAGTTGGTTTAATTTGGCTCCACTAGAGAGGTTGGTTTTGAATTTGATTTGTTTGCTTGACTTGTTTATATATGATTTGGGGCTCCACTAGGGAGAAGGATGTGATTTAACTCCACTAGGGAAAATCAGATTGGGTTTAATCTAATCTAAGTTAATGAAGGGACGGTGCAATGGACCCACTAAGAAGGGGACTATATCGCCTTGACCTACCTCAGTTTACAAATCCAAAGGGATAGTCTACCACTGTAGAGCTAGCCAACCTAAGGGGTTGCCTTCATGTGCAATGACTATGCTAGGTAAGACATAGAAGACTTACATCTTTCAAAGCTAAGACCAACCGTGACCTATGATGAACGATAAATCGTACCTGACCAATGGTGACAACTGAGTGAATGTCATTGGGGACTTTTTTTAACTCAAAAGTAGTCAGGATTAATTTTATATTAATTTTATGTGATTTGATATGGTTTATTTGGTGTAGTTTGATTTGGAAAGGGCATATCCGCTGGGGATGTGAGCTCGGTCAAATTTGATAGATTTAATTTATGAACCATGTCGGTGTGCGATGGACCCACTGAGAAGGGGCTATATTGGACTTGTCCTATCTTAGATTTATAAATCCAAAGAGATAATATACTAGTTGTGGGGGAGAGCTAGCCAACCTGAGGGGTTTCCTTTTGGTGTGTAATGGCGGTGCTAGGAAGAAGGCATAGGTGACTTACATTTTTTAAAGTAAGGAATAATCGCTGGGGTTACCTGTTGGTAGCACAACAAATTGAACCTGACTTAGGGACGACTACTGAGTGAATGTCGCTAGGTACTTATATCAATTCAAGAGTAGTCAGGTGATTCCTATAGGGAGTTTTCTTGACACTGCCCTAAAGATAAGATGCTTGCTTGGGAAAAGATACCACTAGGGGTGTCCTCCTAATCCATAGGTGAATATATATTTTATTTATATGTTTGTGGACCCTATTGGTGTGCGAGGGACCACACTAAGAAGGGATTGACCTTTTGGCCTATCTTAGATTTGCTGACCAAGGAAGAATCGCACATCCATAGATGAATTCTCCAACCATAGGGTGGTTATTAGAAAGGGGTGTTATCAACCGATAGTAACTCGGTAGTGTCTAAATGGGGTCCCAAATGATGTGATCCCAATATAGTGCTCATAGGGGAGGCTTGTTATCTTGAGCCCTAGAAAAGAAAGCTTATAGGTGTATGGTGGCCAACTCAAGGAGAAAATATAGAAGCTTACATCTAATTGGTGTATCCTAGGTGCGAGAACCAACCAACCTAAGGTGTATCCATAAGCATGAGTGGTGTATCCGTCAGCATAGTGAGAACCAACCAACATAAGGTGCCCGTTAGTGTCCAATGATCAATCTAGAAAAAACACATGTTGGCTTACAACTTTCTAAGAGGAACTGGTCTACGGGATAGTCTATCATCGAAAGGATAGATGCTATCTGACCTAGAGTGAGTACTAAGTGGGGAGCCCTGAAGAAGGACTAGAATCAAACTTGAAGCAGTTGAGAGGGAAGGAGCCGCTAGGAGACTTATGCTAAACCTCAAATATACTAAACCCAATCAGTGCATGAAGGCTAATTCAAGAAGAAAGCATAGTAGACTCATATCCTCTTAAATGAAGCCAACATGAGGTAGCTTATCGGCCATGCAGTAAGGGCTACCAAACTAACAAGGCACGCGGCAAGCAAGTAAGGAAGGAAAGCATAGTAGACTTACATCCTCTAAAGTAAGAAGACCATTGAGGTGACACACTAGCAGGGTAACACGTTAGCCAGACTTAGAGCAACTACTGAGTGAGTGCCACTAGGGGCGTTATCTCAACTCATAGTAGCTTGAGACAAAGGATTTGTTTATTTTATATGTTTGTGTGCAGTTTGTGTTTGTGTTGTATCGATGAAGGATAGGATGCTACTCAGGTTCCTTACACCTACCCTAAACACAATGTGGCCGATTGACAAACAAAAATACTTTCAACATGGAAGAGATTGAATTCAAAATGGAATTTTTTCTTCTAATAATTATTTTCAAACATGATTTATAATATTCTTTAGGTAGAGCCCATTGATTGAAAGCATTGGGCACTCCCCCTTGTGATTAATAAGTTGATAAGATCCTCTTTGGTTGACCTTCTCTATGTCAAAAGGGCCTTCCCAAGTGGGTACAAATTTTCCTCCCATATTATGACGGGCAATAATCGATCTCCTTAGAACTAAAATAAGCACTCCTACTTGAAAAGCTCTAGGATGACCAACTTATTATGAGCTTGAAACCTTTTAGCTTCATACCACTCGAGGTTTTAGCATGCCCGCAGGCATCTCTCCTCCAAACCTTCTAGCTCTTCTAACCGACTTGGCATTCTGCTTTGTTGTGATCTTGCTACCCATAGCTATCCTTAGTGATGAGAGTTGGACTTCTAATGGTAGAATGGATTCGATCCCATACACAAAGGAAAAAAGAGTAGACTAAGTTGGAGTTCTATATGTGGTGCGATAGGCCCATAATGTTTCCACTAACTGATCAAGCCACTATCGCTTGTTGTTGTCGAGTGTCTTCTTTAGAATTTGGATGATCATTTTATTGAAGGCTTTTGCTAAGCTGTTTTCATTTGGGTAGTTGATGGTAGAATATCTCCAATCTATGTTGTGTCTCTGGAAAAATTATTGATCTCGATGCTCTTAAATGCTTACCATTATAATTCATAGGCATTCGAACCTATATATGATATGGTTTCCAAAATATGGAGCACATGTTTATGACTCTCTAAGTGAAATCACCTTCGCCATTTAAAAAAGTAGTCAGTAGCAACTAAGATGAACCAATGATAATTGGAAGAAGGAGGATCAGTTAGACCCACTATGTGATTAAACTAAATCTAAACTCCAAACCCAAAACCTTAAAACCTACAACCCTAAACCCTAAACCCTAAATCCCTACTAAACCCTAAATCCTAAACCCTAAACACTAAAACCTTAAAAACCTAAATAAAATAAAAATAAAAAATAAAACCAAACCAAAACCTAAACCTAAATCTAAAAATATTATAAAATATAAACTAAAACTTAACTAAAATGAAATAAATAAATACCTAAACTAAATTAAAAAAAATAAACCTGAAAATAAATATCTTAAATAAAATAAAAACTAAATGAAAAATAAAAAGAAAATAAACCTAAAATAAAATTAAGTAAAAATGTAAACCAAAAAAATAAACCTAAAAATAAATAAAAATAAAACCTAAAACCTTAAACTAAAAAATAAAACCTAAACCTAAAGTAAACAAAATAAAATAAACCTAAACCTAAAATAAAATAAACTAAACTAAAATAAATAGACATAAACTTAAAGCTAAAATAAACTTAACCTCAACCATAAACTAAATAAATAAAATAAAAAAAAATAAACCTAAATCTAAACTAACAAATAAAACATAAAATTAACCTAAAATAAAACCTAAAACCAAAGCCTAAAAAAAATAAAATAAAATCCTAAACTAAATGTAAAAATAAAAAAATAAAACCTAAACCTAAAATAAAATAAAATAAAATTGAACTAAAAATAAACATAGACTTAAACATAAACCTAGAGTAAACTAAAATAAAACCACGAACTAAAATAAATAAACCAAATAAAATAAATAAATAAAAAAAATAAAATAAATGAAATAAAATAAAATAAACTAAAATAAAATAAATAAATAAACTAAAAAAACTAAAGAAAACTAAACCTAGTTTAACAATTTTAAAGACCAAAACTTAAATGACTTACCCAATGTTCTAAATAAAAGCCCTACCACTTAATACAACAACCCTAAACCCTCTGAAAACATGACTAAACTGCTCCTAAACCTACCATTGCCCAATCCCAACTGACCAAACCTAAACCTGAGCCCTAAACTTTAAACCCTAAACCCTAACTTAAAAACTCTAAACTAGGCATGTAATAAGCCTACCACAAATCCTAAATAACCCTAAAACTAACCCAAAATCTAAAACTCAAAAACCCTAAACACTAAACCTAAACTAAATTTGGACATGGACCAAGCACTCTAAACCTGACTAAACTAAATACAACACTACTACCTTAAACCTAAACCCTAAACTGAGCCCAAACCTAAATCATAAACTTTAAACCCTAAATCATAAAAACCATGGACCTAACTTACCAAACCACGACCATCCCTAACCTGACCTAGCTCCACCTTAATCCACTCCCAAATCCTAACCTAACCATACTTTAAACCCTAAAATCATAAACTCTAAACCCAAACCCTAAACCCTATTCCTTGGTTCATTTTTTGAGCATGATTAATAAACTTAATTATTCAATTATTACTATTCATGGGATTAATTAGTCATTAATTTACTTAAAAGAGTAATTATGGTTAAATTCATCAATTTTCTTAATTAAGTTATTAATAAATCCCTAGAAAATCATGGGAGGTAGAGGTCATCCCATTAAATTAACCCACAAAATTTGGGATTAATTGCTCAATTAATCTTAACCCTAAACTAAAACCTTAACCATAGACCTAAACCATAAACTAAAACATGAATACTAGACATAAAACCTAAATGCTAGACCACAGCACACCCTACACTGCTCCCAAAACCAAAACTATACCAACCAACCACCAAACTCCATAACTAACTACTTAACATCCATCCACACCCTAAACCCCTACCCACTAAACTATCCTTACTAAACCACACCACTCTCTCAATCCTAAATCCTAAATCCATAAACTCTAAACCAAATCAACCCCACTAAATCACACTACTCTAAATCTAAACTAAATAAATAAATTTAAAATAAACTTAAACTCCACTATGAACCCTCCACTAACACTCCCCAAACCAACTAATCTAGTAATTAAAACTTAAACCTAAAAAATAATCTAAACCAAACCTAAACCCTAAGGATGGACATAACCAGGAACATCACTATCAACCGTGCTGACTTAGATCTAGAGGTGGAGGCAAAGGCGGCAGTTATTACAGTGGTGGTGGGGGATCTAGAGGTGCTAGTGGATATCTAGGTGGTGGTCAGAGTAGTGGTGGTTATGGAGGTGGGAGGAGCGATGAAGTTTACAACTGTGGTGGTGATAGAGGGAGAGATTGGCATTATGATGATGGATCCCGCTACTCTAGAGGCTAGGGTGGTTCTGATGGGAACTAGAGAAATAAAGGAACAGCCGATCTGAACTGCTACTTAAGGAATTGTGTCTTTACAGTAGAGATGGTTCTACTTATCTAGGGCTTCTTATTTGCTCTATGCATCCTCATTTTTTATCTATGTCATCACTTGGGTCTTAGAAAACTTAGTATGTTACTACTTGGTTAATGAAATCAAAAAGAAGAAATGTTGAATATGAATTTATTCTTTGTTAAAAAAATAATAAAAACCTTAAAACTTGAACCCCAAACCTAAAAACCTAAACCAAAAAAAAAATAATTATAAAAATAAAATTCTAATGAATTATGCTAAACCATAAAAAACAAACCCTAAAACCATAAACCCAAACCCTACCCTAAACCCAAAACCATAAACCTTAAACCTAAACCACAAAAACTAAAAATGTAAATCTAAAAACCCTAAACCACAAACCATGGCAGTAAAACACTAACCATAAAATGAGTTAAACACCAAACATAAACCCTAAACCCTAAAAACCTAAAACCTAAATTTGGGCTAAATAAAACAAATAAATAAATAAATAAAAACCTAAATAAATAAAATAAAAAATAAACATAAATGAAACTAAAACCTAAAACTAAACTTAAACCTAAACAAAAACCTAAAATAAAAGAAAATAAAAAAATAAAAACTAAACTAAAATAAAATAATTAAAAACTTAAAAAAATAAAAAATATAATAATCCTAAATATAAAAATCCTAAATAAAATAAAAACTAAAATAAAATTTAAACGAAAATAAACTTAAAGTTAAATAAAATAAAAACTAAATAAAAACCAAAACCCAAAAAAATAAACTTAAAAATAAGTAAAAATAAAATAAATATAAAATAAAATAAAATAAAAACTAATTAAAAACCCAAACAAAAAAATAAACCTAAAATAAATAAAAATTTAAACATAAACCTTAAACTAAAAAAAACCTAAACCAAAAATAAACAAAATAAAATAAACTTAAACCAAAACTATAATAAACTAAACTAAATTAAATAAAACCCTAAACCTAAACCTAAAATAAATGTGTCCTAAACCCTAAACTAAATAAAATAAAATAAATAAAAAATAAACCTAAACTTAAATTAAAAAATAAAACCCTAAAATAAACCAAAAATTAAAGGCTAAAACCTAAACCTAAAAAATTAAAATAAAATCTTAAAACTAAACCTAAAAATAAAAATTAAAACCTAAACCTAAAAAAAATAAAAATAAAACTAAACTAAAAAATAAACTTAAACCTGAACCTAAACCTTAAAAATAAACTAAAAGAAAAAACTTAACCTAAAATAAATAAACCTAAAATAAATTAAAATAAAATAAAATAAATACATAAATAAAAATAAAAATAAAATATACATTCATAACAGATAAACTAAATTAAGAACTAGGCTAAACTGGTTTACTGATTAAAGATCCTCAACTCACACCACACCCTGATCCTAAACCCTAGGCCTGGGCCCTGACCCAGGCCCACCTGATTAACCCTAAACCTTCCATAAGCCATGGCCCTAACCCTAACTCCCCCAAACTAACTAAACCACAACCCTGGGCTTTTCCCTACCCTAAACCTCAGTCCAAATAACCATGACTACTAACACCCCTCCTAAACTCTAGGCTAAACCTACCCTAAAATCTTACCCTAGCTCCCTGAGCCAAAATAAACCCTCCAAAATCTTAAACTAAACCTAAAAAATGAATAAAAAAACATTAACCTAAATAAAATAAAAACCTATACTAAAACCTAAACTTAAACCTAAAAATAAAATAAAATAAAAACCAAAATACAAAATAAAATTAAAAAAACTATAATAAACTGAAAAAAAAAACCTAAGAATAAATAACCTAAATAAAATAAAAAGTGAATGTAAAATAAAAATAAATTAAACATGAAATAAAATAAAATAAAAACTAAGTGAAAACCTAAACCTAAAAATTAAACCTAAAAATAAATTAAAAAAATGAAACTCTAAAATAAAAGAAAAACTTAACCTAAAATAAAAATAAAATAAACAAAATAAACCTAAACCTAAACCTTAACCTAAAATAAACTAAACTTAAACTTGAACAAAAACTAAATAAAATAAAATAAACTAAAAATAAACCTAAACCTAAACTGAAAAATAAAACCTAAAAATAAACCTAAAATAAAAACCTAAAACCTAAACCTAGAAAAATAAAATAAAAACCTAAAGCTAAAGCTAAAAATAAAAAATAAAACCTGAAACAAAAAAAAAAACTGAACTGAAAAATAAACTTAAACCTAAACCTAAACCCAAAAAAACTAAAATAAATAAACCACAAATAAATAAACTAAACTAAATAAAAATAAAAATAAAAAATAAAATAAACTAAATAAACCTAAACCCACCAGTTTACTTAATTTTAAAAAATAAAAATAAAAATAAACAAAAATAAAAAAATTCTTAACCCTAAACCCTAAAACCCTAAACCTTAAACCCTAAACTAACACTAGACCATAAACCCTAAACCCTAAAAACCCTAAACCTTAAACCCTAAACCTTAAATCCTAAACCCTAAAGCCTAAACTAAAACCTAATTGTGAACCTTCACGGCAGGAACAACATTGTGAACCATGCTCAGTCTACATTTTACATGTGGAGGAGAGCAGCGGAGGCGGTTATCGTGAGTGGTGGGGGGGGGGGATCAGTGGTAGTCTTGGTGGATATGGAGGTGGTGGTCAGGAAGCGGTGGTGGTTATGGTGAGTTGGAGAACAATGAAGAGGTGGTGGTGGCGAAGAGAGATCAGGATACGATGGTGGATCCCACTACTCGAGAGGCCAGGTGGTTCTGATGCGAACTCGAGAAATTGAAGAACGACCAATTTGATCTACTACATATGGAACTATGTATTTATATTTGAGATGATTCTAGTTATCTAGGGTTTATTATTTGCTCTATCGTGCTCATTTTTTATCTATGTCGTCACTTGTGTCTTAAAAAACTTGGTGTGTTATTTTGTTGATGAAATTGAAAAGAAGAAATGTTGAATCGAATTTGTTCTCTATTAATATAGAAAACTAAAAACACTAAACCCTAAACTAAAATTGGAACCCTACTAAATAACCATAAACCCCAAACCCTAAACCCCTAAAACCTAAACCATAAACCTTAAACCCTAAAAACCACTACCATAAACTCTAAACCCTAAACCTCTAACCTTAAACCCTAAATGCTAAAAAAACTAAACTAAATAAATCCTAAAATAAAATAAATAAAACCTAAAAAAATAAAATAAAATAATAACCTAAACTAAAACCTAAACCTAAACCTAAACCTAAACCTAAACCTAAAAAAATAAGAAAAGTAAAACTAAACTAAAATATAATGCATAAAACCTAAACTAAACTAAAACCAAAAATAAACCTAAAATAAAACCTAAAACCTAAAACTAAAAATAATAAAAAACCTAAACTACTTAAAATAAAAATAAAACCTAAACATAAAAAATAAAATAAATATAAAACTAAACTAAAAATAAACCTAATTCTAAACCAAGAAAATAAACTAAAATAAATAACCTAAATGAAAATAAATAAACATAAATAGAAAGAAAAATAAAATAAACTAAAATAAATAATAAATCAAATAAATTAAATAAACCTACCAAGTTTTCTTATTAAAAAAAATTCTAACCCTAAATCCTAAATCCTAAAACTAAACCTAAATCCACCACGGACCTGAACCTACACTAAGCACTAAACCCTAAACCCACCATAAACCCAAACCCTAAATTTTCCCTAAACCCTAAAACCTAAACCTAAACCATAATACCTGCAACCCTAAAAAACCTACCCTAAACCTTAAACCTAAACTAAGTGAAATATAAAACTTAATCTAAATGGTATAAAAAATAAAATAAATCATAAAAACCTAAACATAAATAAAATAAAATAAAATAAAAACCTAAACTAAAATCTAAGCCTAAACCTAATCCTAAACCTAAATGTAAAAATAAAGTAAAATAAAAAAATAAACTAAAATATAATAAATAAAAATCTAAACTAAACTAAAAATTAAAATAAATCTAAAAAAACTTAATTAAATAAAAACTAAACATAAAATAAAAGTAAAATAAGCCCAAAATAAAATAACATAAAAACTAAATAAAATCCTAAACCTAAAAAATAAACCTGAAAATAAATAGAAAATAAAACGTAAACCCTAAACTAAAAAAAAACTAAACCTAAAATAAATAAAATCTAAACCTAAACTAAAATAAATTAAACCTAAACCTAAACCAAAAATAAACTAAACCTAAACCCTAAACTAAATAAAATAAAATAAACTAAAATAAACTAAACCTAAACTAAAATACCTAATAATAAAACTAAAATAAAACCTAAAATCTAAACCTAAAAAAATAAAATAAAAATCTAAACCGAAACCTAAAATAAATAATAAAAACTAAACCTAAAAAATAAAATAAAAAATAAAACTAAACTAAAAAATAAGCTTAAATCTAAACCTAAACTTTTAAAACTAAACTAAAATAAAAAATCTAAAATAAAATAAATAAACATAAAATAAATAAACTAAACTTGATAAAAATAAAAAATAAACCTAAGTAAAAATAAAAAATCTTATAAACTAAATAAAGAAAAAGTAAATTAAATTGATAAAACCTGATTTACTTAATTTTTAAAAAAAAAACCCTAAAAAAACCTTAACCCAATCAAAAAACCTAAACCAGCCCTACTCTAAACTCTAAACCCCAACCCTAAACCCTAAAACCACTAAAGCCTAAAGCCTAAACACTGAACCCTAAACCTTAAACCCTAAACCTTAAACCTTAAGGACTAAATCCTAAACCATAAACCTTAAACACAAAACCATAAAAAAAACCTATACCTAAAAAACACTTTAAAAAAACATAAATAAAAAAAACAAAAACCTAATTAAAATAATAAAATAAAATAAAATAAAAACCTAAACTAAAACATAAACCTAAACCTAAACCTAAAAGTAAAATAAAATAAAAAATATAAAACACTAAAATTCAATAAATAAAAACCTAAACTAATAATTATAATAAACCTAAGAATAAAAAACCTAAATAAAACAAAAATTAAATGTAAAATAAAAATAAAATAAACTTGAAATAAAATAAGATCAAAACTAAGTATAAACATAAACCTAAAAAATAAACCAAAAAATAACTAAAAAATAAAACCCAAAGTAAAAGTAAAGCTAAAAAAATAAAATTAAAATAAACTTAATCATAAACCTAAACTAAAATAAACTAAACTAAAATAAATAAAACATAAAATAAACTAAACTTAAACCTAAACCTAAACAAAATAAAAAAAATAAACTAAAAAATAAACTAAACCTAAAAAAAATAAAACTTAAAATAAACCTAAAATAAAACCTAAAACCAAAAAATAAAATAAAACCTAAAGCTAAACCTAAAATAAAAAAATAAAATAAAAACTTAAAATAAAAATAAATAAAACTCAACTACAAAATAAACCTAAAAAATAAACTAAATAAATAAATCTTAAATAATAAATTAAAATAAAATAAAATAAACTAAAATTAAAACATAAACTAAATAAATAAATTAACCTAAACCTACCAGTTTACTAATTAGAAAAAAAATTAAAAAAAATAATAATAAGAACAAATGATAAAACCCTAAACCTTAAACACCAAACACTAAACCCTAAACCCTAAACCTTAAAACCCTAAAACCTAAAACTAAATCCTACCCTAATCCACTGAAAACCTAACCCCAAGCCAGACTTAAACCCTAAACTAAACCCAAAACCCTAAACCACTAAACCCAGCAGGCCCTAAACCCTAAACCTAAAACCTAAACCTAAACTAATTAAAATTTTAAAATAAAATAAATAAAACCTAAACCTAAATAAAATAAAAAAAACTTAAACTAAAACCATAACCTAAACCCAAACCTAAACCTAAACCTAAATGTAAAAATAAAATAAAATAAAAAATAAAAACTAATCTAAAATAAAACAAATAAAAATCTAAACTAAAATAAAAAATAAAATAAATCTAAAAGTAAAAAACCTAAATAAAATAAAAACTAAATGTAAAATAAAAATAAAATAAAATAAAAATAAAATAAAATAAAAACAAAACAAAACCTAAACCTAAAAAATAAACCTAAAAATAAAACCTAAAAATAAATAGAGAATAAAATCCAAAACCTAAACAAAAAAAAAACCTAAAGCTAAATTAAATAAAATAAAATAAACCTAAACCTAAACCTAAAATAAAGTATACGTAAGCCTTAAACTAAACAAAATAAAATAAAAATAAAAATAAACTTAAACCTAAACTAAAAAAATAAAACCTAAAATAAACTTAAAATAAAACCTAAAAAAACTAAAGAATAAAATAAAACCTAAACCTAAACCTAAAATAAAATAAAAAAATAAACCTTAACCTAAATTAAAATAAAATAAAACTAAACTAAAAATAAGCATAAACCTAAAAAAATAAATTAAATAACATAAACCAAAATAAATAATCCTAAAATAAATAAACTAAATAAAATAAAATAAAGAAAATAAACTAAACAAAATAAAAGATAAACTATATAAACTAAATAAACATAAACCTGGGGTTTGCTTCTCCCCATAAACCTAAATCCTGCCTACTCTATCAAACCACACCTAAACCCTAAACCATAAACCCTAAACTAACCACCCTAAATCTTAAATCATACTAACCTCCAACCCCTACCTAAACTACCTAATCACAAAGCTAACCCAATCCTAAAGCATAAACCATAAAACCCTAAACCCTAAACCCTAAAATCTAAACCTTAAACCCTAAACCCTAAACCCTAACCCTAAACACCAAACCCTAATCCTAAATCTAAAGTAACTAAATAAATAAAAAAGTAAACATAAACCATAAAACCTAATAATTTTAAACCGTAAGAATGGGTGGAACCTTGACGGCAGGAACATCACCATCAACTAGGCTCAGCTTAGATCTGGCGGTGGAGGTGAAGGGGAAGGCGATAGTTATCATTGTGGTGGAGGGGTATCTGGAGGTGATGGTGGATGTGGAGGTGGTGGTCTGAGCAGTGGTGGTCATAAAGGTAGGAGGAGCTACGAAGATTATACATGATGGTGGTGGTGGCAGAGGGAAAGATCTTGGATATGATGGTGGATCCTGCTACTCTAGAGGCTGGGGTGGTTCTGATGGGAACTAGAGAAATCGAAGAATGGCCAATCCGATCTTCTACTTTTGCAACTGTGTCTTTATAGCAGAGACAGCTCTAGTTATCTAGGGTTTTTGATTTGCTCTATGCATGCTCATTTTTTATCTATGTCATCACTTGTGACATAGAAAACTTTGTCTGTTATTTGGTTGATGAAATTGAAAAGAAGAAATGTTGAATTTGAATTTATTCTCCGTTAAAAAAAATAGAAACCCTAAATCCTAAACTAAAACTTAAAATAAAATAAAAACCTAAACATAAAAAAAATAAAATAAAACTAAACTAAAAAATAAACCTAAACCTAAACATAGAAAATAAACAAAATTAAAAACCTGAACTAAAATAAATAAACATCAAATAATTAAACTAAACTAAATAAAAATAAAAATAAACTTAAATAAAAATAAAATAAGCTAAAATAAATAAAAATAAACTAAATAAACTTAAACATACAAGTTTACTTAATTTTAAAAAATAACCCCTAACCCTAAACCCTAAACCCTCAACTCTGAACCCTAAACCTATAACCCTAAATGCTAAACCCCTACCCCAAACTAAACCACTTTAAACCTCAAACCTGACCACTAAACCCTGACTAAACCCAAACCCTAAACCTTAAACCACAAACCTAAAACCTAAACTAAATAAACCTAAAAATAAAATAAATCATAAAAACCTAAACCTAAATATAATAAATAAAATAAAAACCTAAACTAAAACCTAAACCTAAACCTAAATGTTATATTATAATAAAATAAAAAAATTAAACTAAAATAAAATAAATAAAAACCTAAACTTAACTAGAAAATAAAATAAACCTTAAAATAAAAACCTAAATAAAGACTAAACGAAAATAAAAATAAAATAAACTTAAAATAAAATAAAATAAAACTAAATGAAAACTTAAACCTAAAAATAAAAATAAAACATATACCAAAAATAAAATAAAAAACTAAACTAAAATAAACATAAATCTAAACTTAAATATAAAAAAAATAAACTAAAATAAAAAAAACTAAAATAAATAAACATAAAATAAATAAACTAAACAAAATAAAAATAAAATTAACTAAATTACAATAAAATGTAATACACTAAATAAACCTAAACTTAGGGTTTGCTTTTAAAAAAGCTAAACCTTAAACCTAAAAACTACTAATATAAACTCTAAACCCTAAAAGCCTTAAAACCTAAACCACCAAACCCACTCCCTAAACCCTAACCTGGCTTGATCCTAAACCCCGGAACAAATCTTACCCTACCACTGACCACAAACCCTAAACTAGCCCTAAGCTAAAATCCCAAATCCCCACCACTGACCCAAACCCACCACCTTAAACTTCCACTAACCCTGACCTGACCCATACCACTAAATCATAAATCTAACCCTAATCTTGACCTGACCCTGGGCCACTAAACCCTAAATCCTAAAAAAACTCACTCAACCCCAAAATAAACCACCTAAACCATAAAATCTTAAAAAACTAAACAAAACTAAATAAAACCTAAAAATAAAATAAATAAGAAAACCTAAACCTAAATTGAATAATAAAATAAAATAAGAAAAACATAAACAAAAACCTACACCTAAATCTAAATGTAAAATAAAAAAAATTAAAATAAATAAAATAAAATAAACTAAACTATATAATAAACTAAACCAAAATAAAATAAACCAAACTAAACCTATCACAAACTAAATAAAATAAAATAAACTAAAAGTAAATGTAAACCTAAACTAAAAAATAAATCCTAAAAATAAACCTAAGATAAAAACCTAAAACCTATACCTAAAAAAAATAAAATAAAAAATTAACCCTATTCCTAAAAATAAAAAATACAACCTGAACAAAAAAAATAAAATTAAAATAAAAAAATTAAACTAAAATAAAATAAATAAAAACCTAAACTTAACTAGAAAATAAAATAAACCTTAAAATAAAAATCCTAAATAAAAAAACTAAACATAAAATAAAAATAAAATAAAATAAACTTAAAATAAAATAAAATAAAAACTAAATTAAAACTTAAACCTAAAATAAAAAATATACAAAAATAAAATAAAATAAAACTAAACTAAAAAATAAACATAAATCTAAACCTAAAATAAACTAAAATAAAAATAACTAAATAAATAAAATAAATAAACTAAACTAAATAATAAATTAAATTATAATAAAATGTACACTAAATAAACTCTCTGGGTTTGCTTAAAAAAAAAACACCTAAACCCAAAACTAAATTAAATTGTAAACTCTACCAAGCCTTAAACCTACCACAACTGAGCCAACCTGGGCCCAGGCCACTGAGCCTGACAGAAAACCTAAATCCCTACCACAATCTGAGCCCTGAGTCCTGGGCCTGACTAACCTTAAATCCTAAACCCAGGCCCTGAGCCACAACCTCACTGACTGACCTAACCCAAACCTTAACTAAACCTACCTAAAACTGAGCCACATCCTAAACCTGGGCCACTGAGCTGATCCACTGAAACCTGAGCCTAAATCCTAAACAGGCTCTAAACCCTAAACCCAAAACACCTAAAATCAAAATAAACTACTAAATACCTAAAGATAAATAAATGAGGCTAACCTAATTGGATAATAAAATAAGATAAAACATCACTAAACCTGCTAAATAAAATGTAAAAATAAAATAAAAATAAACCAAATAAAATAAACCTAAACTAGATAAACTAAACCAAATAAATACCAAACCTAAACCTAAACTAAATAAAATAAAATAAACAAAGTATGTAAACTAAATAAATAAATCCTAAAATAAACCTAAAATAAAAAACCTAAACCTAAAAATAAAATAAAACCTAACCTTATTCCTAATTAAAATAAACTTGAAAAAACTAAATTAAAATAAAATAAAATAATATAACAAAAACCTAAAAAAAAAAAAAATAAACTAAAATAAAATCCTAAATAAATAAATAAACTAAATAAATAAAATAAAAAAATAAAATAAAATTTGAAAAATCTAATAAACTAAAATTAATAAAAAATAAACTAAATAAACCTAAACTTCGGTTCTTAATTTTTTTTAAAACCTAATCATAAACCTAAACCCTAAATCTTAAAAACAAAACTGACCTAAACTAATACCAAAACCAACTTACACCCTAAATCCAACCCCAAATCACCTAGCTGAGCCCTAAAAGCCCTAGGCCAAACCACCAACTGAGCCCCAGACCACAACCAGATCAACTGATCCCTCTAAACCCTGACCACTACCATAACCTATAAAGGCCTTAACAATAACTGAGCTAAACTAAACTGAGCCACCCTAAACCCTACAAATCCAACCCTGAGCCTGACTAAGCCACAACCCTAAAAACCACAAACCTACCACAAGCTAAACCTAAAATAAAAACCTAAAAATAAAATAAATAAAAAAACTTAAACCTAAATAAAGTAAAATAAAAATTAAAATCAAAAAATAAACTAAAACCTAAACCTAAATAGAAAAATATAATAAAAAAACTAAAATAAAATAAATAAAAACCTAAATTAAAATAAAAAATAAAATAAATCTAAGAATAGAAAACTTAAGTAAAATAAAAACTAAAAATAAAATAAATATAAAATAAACCAAAAATAAAATAAAATAAAAACTAAATAAATAAACCTAAAACTAAAACCTAAAAATAAATAAAAAATAAAACCTAAACCCTAAATCTTTAAAAAAAACCTCAGCCTAAAATAAATAAAATAAAATAAACTTAAACCTAAACTAAAATAAATTAAACTAAAATAAATAAAACCTAAACCCTAAAATAAATATAAAATAAATAAATAAAATAAACCTAAACTAAAAAATAAAACCTAAAAATAAACCTAAGATAAAAACATAAAACCTAAACCTAAAAAAATAAAATAAAAACTTAAACCTAAAAACAAAAAATAAAACCAAATCCAAAAAAATAAACTAAAAATAAAACTAAACTAAAAAATAAACATAAACCAAAATTGAAACCTAAAAAAAAGGTAAAATAAAAAACCTAAACTAAAATAAATACGCTAAACTAAATGAAAATAAAAAATAAATTTAAATATAATAAAATAAAATAAAATAAATAAAAATAAATATATAAAATAAACTAAATAAACCTACCTATTTGTTTTTTTAAAAACTCTAAACCCTAAAAAAACCACTAAACCCTAATCTTCCTAAACATTGTACCACAAATCCTTAAACTCCCTAAACCTACCCTGAGCCCACCAATACCCACCTAAAATAACCATGAGCTCTAACCATAACCCTAAACCTGGGCCACACCACAACTAAACTTTGACCCTACCCTTTATCCCTGGGCCCTACCCTACCCTAAAACTAAACCATAGGCATGACTAAACCCTAGGCCCTCTAACCCTGAGCTAAAAATAAAACCACCCATGGACTAAACACTAAAACCCTAAAACACATGCCACAAGCTTAAACCCAAAAAAAACCAAACCTAAACCAAACAAATAAACCTAAAAAAAAAAAAAACCTAAATAAATTAAAAATAAGAATAAAGAAACTAAAATAAAATAAATTTAAAATAAATTAAACTAAAATAAAATAAATAAACCTAAACTAAGATAAAAAAAAATAAAATAAAGAATAAACCTAAAAAAATAAAAATAAAAATAAAATAAAATAAAATAAAATATATAAACTAATTAAACTTAAACCTTAAAAAAAATTGAATAAATAAAATAAAATAAACCCTAAACTAAAAAACCAAACCTAAAATAAAAATAAAATAAACAAAATAAAATAAACCTAAACTTAAAATAAAACCTAAACCTAAACCTAAATTAAATAAAATAAAATAAGCTAGAAATAAACCTAAACCTAAAATAAATAATAAAACCTAAAAATAAACCTAATATAAAAACCTAAAACTAAAAAATAAGATAATAACCTAAACCTAAACCTAAAAATAAAAAATAAAACCTAAACTTAAAAAATAAAATAAAAATAAAGCTCAACTACAAAATAAACCTAAACCTAAAAAAATAAACTAAGATAAAAAACCTAAACTAAAAAAAAATAAACTAAACTAAATAAAAATAAAAAATAAACCTAAATAAAAATACAAAATAAAAAAACTTAATAAACTAAATAAACTATATAAACTAAATAAACTTAAATCTACCGATTTACTTAATTTAAAAAAAAATCCTAAACCCTAAACCCTAAACCTAACCCACTAAACCATAAACCTACTAACCACAAAACCCTCAACTCTAAACCTTAAACCCCAAATCCACTAAATTCTATACCTAAACCAACCCTAAACCTAAACAAGCTTTAAACTAAACCTAAATCATAAACCCAAAACCTAAACCCAAAACCTGCCTGGCCCTAACCCCAAACACTAAACCCAAACTAAAGACCTATACCAGAATGGGTAGAAGCTTGATGGCAGGAACATCACCATCAACTAGGCTCAGTCTATATCTAGCGATGGAGGTGAAGGACAAGGAGGCGGCTATCATAGTGGTGGTGGGGCTCTGGAGGTGCTAGTGGATATGGAGGTGGTGGTCGAAGCTGTGGTGGTTATGGAGGCAAGAGAGTAATGAAGATTATAGCTGTGGTGGTGGTGGAGGGAGAGATCGAGGATACGATGGTGGATCCCACTACTTGAGAGGCAGGGGTGCTTCTGATGGGAATTAAAGCGAAGAGCATTGATTCGACCTTAACTCTTTATAGTAGATATGATTTTACTTATCTAGGGTTTTTGATTTTCTCTATGGGTGCTCATTTTTTATCTATGTCTTTCCTTGTGTCTTATAAAACTTGGGCTACTACTTGGTTGATGAAATCAAAAAGAAAAAATGTTGAATCTGAATTTGTTCTCTATTAAAAATTAAAAAAAAAATCTTAAACCCTAAACCATAAACTAAAACTTAAAACTTATACCTAAAACATAAACCATAAACCCTAAAAACCCAAAACCTTAAACAATAAACCCTAAACCCTAAACTCTAAATCCTAAACCCTAAACCCTTTACCTTAAACCCTAAACTCTAAACCTTAAACCATAAACCCTAAACCCTAAACCTTAAAATAGTAAACCCTAAACCTTGAAACCTAAATCATAAAACCCTAAACCGTAATCCCTAAAACCTACAACCCTAAAACCTAAACCTTAAATCCCAAACCCTAAACTATAAACCATAAACTAACCTTAAACCCTAAACCCTAAACTAACCCTAAACCCTAAACCCTAAGCCTTGAATAAAGATGTCATTAGGAGTAAATCTAAAGAATGACCTAATCCTAACATAGTTATGGTAGCTAAATAAAATTTCTTCAAGAGACTTTCCCTTGACTATTAGAGATTTGAATACCCTAAAACAACCCTAAATCATATTATATTATGATATATTATAGCATAATGTAGCATCATGTATTTGAGCATGTGGTGATGTGTTTTTGAATATTAGAAGATGTTTTGAAATGTTTTAGTATAATATGGTATTGTGCCCTATAGTCTACATTATTATAAATCATAAAAATATTGATTTAATAAATACGATGATGAAATTTGTTTAATTTGAAGTGGGAATTAGGTTGTAGTACCAAAGGTGTGCTATGCCACTTATAGTTTTAAAAGTAATATTTTATTTTGAAAATTAGTATTATATATTATAACATTGTATTGCATCATATATCATAATATATTGTTCTACGCATTTTAAATTTTTTTAGTATTTTACAGTCATGTAGTTAAGCGTACACTAGCATTATTTATAAAAATGTTGATTTAGGCTTTAAAATGGTGAAATTTTGCCAAATTCATAATTGGTAGAGCATGGCATCATAATATATTGTTTCAATTTAAAATATGCAAGTGATACGACTAAAATATATAGTTTTTTATTCTTCAGACTAATTTTATGATATATTATCTTAAGCAATCCCTTGTGATGTGATATGCAATATAATGTAATTTAATATGTTATAGTGTATTATAATATGTAATGCCATAACATAGTGTTGCATCATGCATTATAGTATACAATTATGTATTATTACTTGTTGTTTAGAATATTTTAAATGGTTATAGTATGATGTAGCAGAGTTTGTACAAGTATAATTCATAAAAATATTGATTTATAGGCTGAGATGATGGGATCTGGCCAAATTTAAGGTAAGATTTAGGGAACATCATTGGGGATGTGCTATGGTGTGTCATTTAATCAAAAGAATGGAATTTTGCATCCAAAATAAATGTTCATTTTTTAACCAAATTTTATAAATTTTTTGCTTAAAGTGATTCATTTTAAGGTGTAATGGAAGATAATATATTATATGAAAGAATATTAAAATCTAATGTACATAAAAATATAAATTCACATATATATGAATGTGGTGGTGTGTTACTAAATATTAGTGTACATTTTAGTATGTTTTACTTCTGTTATAATATATTGGTTCAAAACTCACAAAAATGTTAATTTAAAGATTGAGATTGAAGAATTTGGCCAAATTCATGGCACACACCAAGAAGCAACACCAAAATTATGCTATTTTGTACCATTTCTAATAAAAAAATAACAATTTTACATCGAAAATGAACATTATTCATATTTTGAGAAAATTTTGTTTTTTTTCTAAGTGATTCTAATGAGGTGTAATGTTAGAAAATATATTATATTATTACAAATTATAATATAGCATCATATATTATTATATAATATAGTGTGTTAATTCACACTATAATATGTTTAGCATGCTATTGTATAGTTAGTTTGAGCTTGCACCATCTCAAATCATAAAATTCTGATTACAATGTTAAGATAATGTAATTTGAACAAACACATTGTTTGGCTTTTGGTTGAAGTATTAAAGGTGTGCATAAGAGAAGAAATAAGATTTTATGAGAGTTCCAGGTCATGGACATGGAGGGAGATCCACTAGGGGATCATACATGCATTGGACATGACATGTGAGGGGTCTTTGTCGAGGACTTATAAGAAGAAAATATGTTGGGGATAAGGTTTGAATTTGATTTGATTATATGATTTATTAAAGAAGATCCGCTGGGGATAAGAATCTATAATCCATTGAGGATTAAAATTGAATTAACTTTAATTTGTTTTATTTTAATTGATGTGGAGGCATATCTACTAGAGATATGGGCTCAAGTCTATTGGGGATTAGGTACATGAACCTTCCACTAAGAAAGTAGGTTCAGGCTATCCACTGAGGATTGGGATTTGAGTTTGATTTCATAGATTTATTTGGGGATGTATCTATTGGGGATAAGAGTTTGGTTGGATTTCTTTGATTTAGACTCTACTGGGAGAGTTGGTCTAATTTGGTTCCACTAGGGAGGTTGGTTTTGAATTTGATTTGTTTGCTTGACTTGTTTATATATAATTTGGGGCTCCACTAGGGAGATGGGTTTGATTTAACTCCACTGAGAAAAATCAAATTGGGTTTAATTTAATCTGAGTTAATGTATGGACCCTATCGGTGTGTGATGCACTAAGAAGGGGCTATATTAGCCTTAACCTACCTTAAGTTTACAAATCCAAAGGGATAGTCTATGGGGTAGAGCTAGCCAACCTAAGGGGTTGCCTTTCGGTGTGCAATGGCTATGCTAGGAAAAGGTGTAGCAGGCTTACATCTTCTAAAGCAAGGAATAACTGCTAGGGTGTCCTATTGGATGCACAATAAATCAAACCTAACCTATAGCGACTACTGAGTGAATGTCGCTGGGGACTTATGTCAACTCAAAAGTAGTCAGGATTAATTTTATCTTAATTTCATGTGATTTGATATTATTTGTTTGGTTTAGTTTGATTTTAAATTGAAGGCATATCTGCTGGGGATGTGAGATCGATCAAAATTAATAGATATAATTTATGGACCATGTTTTTGTGCGATAAACCCATAGAGAAGGGGCTCTATTAGACTTGTCCTATCTCAAATTTACAAATCCAAAGAGATAGTCTATTGGTTATGGGCTAGAGCTAACCAACCTAAGGGGTTGCCTTTCGGTGTGCAACGGTTGTACTAGGAAAAAGGCATAGTAGACTTACATCTTCTAAAGCAGGGAACAATTGCTTGGGTGACCTGTTGTTAGCACAACAAATCAAATGAAACTAAGGGGCGACTACTGAGTGAATGCCATTGGGGACTTTTATCAACTCAAGAGTAGTCAAAAGATTCTTATAGGGAGTTTTCCTAACACTACCTAAAGATAGGATACTTGGACGGGAAAAGGTACCACTAGGGGTGTCCTCCTAATCCACAAGTGAATATATATTATATTTATATGTTTGAGTGGGCCTTGTTCATGTGCGAGGGACCACACTGAGATGGGGCTATATCAAACCTTTACCCATCTCAAATTTTGTGGACCAAGAGAGAATCTGCAAATCAATAGGATGGATTCTCCAACCACAGGGGTGGTTACTAGAAAAGGGGAACTGTTCAATTTGGTAGTAACCTGGGTAGTGTCTAAATGGGGTCACAAAGGATGTAATCCAAATATAATACCCACAGGGAAGATGCTGCTAGGAGCCTTATCCTGAGCCATGGAAAAGAAAGCCTATAGGTGTACAGTGGCCAACTCAAGGAGAAAGCATAGCAGACTTACATCTACCATCAATGGTGTATCTAAAGGTACAAAAACCAACCAACCTATAGTGTATCCATCAGCAAAGTGAGAACCAACCAACCTAAGGTACCCGTCGGTGTGTAATGATTAATCTAAAAGGAAAGCATGTAGCCTTACAACTTTTTAAGAAGAACTTATCATCGGGATAGTCTATCATCGGCGGGTCAGATGCTATCTAACCTAAAGTGATTACTAAGTGGGGAGCCTCAAGGAAGGACTGGACCCAAACTTGAAGCAGTCAAGAGGGAAGGTGCCACTAGGGTACTTATCCTAAACCTCAAATATACTCGACCCAGTAAGTGCATGAAGGATAATCCAAGAAGAAAGTGTAGCAGACTCACATTCTCTTGAACGAAGCCAACATGAGGTAGCTTACTGGCCACATAGTAAATCCTACCAAACTAACAATGCGCTCAATTGTGCAGTGGCCAGGTAAAGAAGGAAAGTGTAGACTTACATCCTCCAAAGAAAGAAGACCACTAGGGTGACACACTAGTAGGGTAGTACGTCAGCCCGACCTAGAGTAGCTACTGAGTGAGTACTGCTTGGGGCGTTATCTCAACTCAGAGTAGCCTAAGATAAAATATATATGTTTGTTTTATATTTTTGTGTCTAGTTTATATTTTTGTTACGTCGATGAAGGATAGGGTGTAACTTGAGTTTCTTACACCTTCTAAACATATCATGTGAATTCACAAATAAAAATACCTTCAACATGGAAGAGATTGAATTCAAAATGGAAATTTTAATGGATGCAGATTACTTTCAAACATGATTTATAATATTTCATTAAGTAGAGCTCATTGATTAAAAGAATTGGGCACTCTCCCTTATGGTGTACTTGTGGTAGTGATGGAGCTTTGGCTTTTATCGACTTCATTTTTAGAATGAGCTCTCAACCCCTCCATCTTAGACATAGGATTCCTCTTAGACTTTAAGGTTTCCTTAGTCTTAAGACACATCTAATGATTAGGTGGACACTCAGCCTAGCCTTAGAGACTTAGAAGAGTTATCCATAAGAATAGCTCATGCCTTAGGGGTGTTAGGAAAACTAGCCTACCCTTAACTCGAACAATTCCTCACATTCCTTCCTTCAAGTCAAACTCCAAATCATTCTTATTTGATTTTCTCTAAACTCAAATCAACTTAATGTGATTGAAATTCATAATTGAAATCCATGATTGAAACTCATGAATGAATTTCCTAAATTCAAAAATTTCTTAAGTCCTTAAATTTGCTTTTAAGGACTTAACCTAAATTATGATCAAACTAATTCAAACTAATAAGATTTTCTCATAATTCATTTATATTCACATATATATATGTGAAATATAGATTCAAACCAATAAAACTAAACTCAAAACTCAAAATCAATTCATGAAAATTTTCTAAGTCCTTTAAGTTCTCCCTTAAGGACTTAACCTAAATCATGATTAAATCAATTCAAATTCAATATATTCTTTCAAAACTCATCTATATTCTCATTTATATTTACATATATATAAAAAAATATAAATATAAATAAATCAAACCCAATTCCAAAATTCAATCTTCAAACCCCAAAATTTCTTAAGTCCTTTAAAATTCCATTTAATGGACTTAGCCTAAATCATGGTCAAACCACTTCAAATCCTTGAAATTTTCTCTTTATCCATTTATATTCTCATTTATATTCACATATATAAATGAAATATAAATTCAAACAATCAAAACCAATTCCAAAAATCAAACTCAAATCTATTCAAAATCTAACTTAAGCCTTTCAAGTCAAAATCTTGAACTTAGCCAAATCAATTTCAAATTAAGCCAAACACTTGATTTTCCTTCATGATTCAATCAACCCTACAATCATTTATCCAAATATAAATGCAAACTTCAATCACCAAATGAAAATCTAATTCAAAAATCAAACACTAAATCCTTTCATATTCTTTCTTTGAATATGAAATTATCAAATCAATCCAAGCCCATTTGACTTTTAACCACTTGCAAATGGATTTATATTTCAATCATAAGTCCATATGCAAGTTAATTCAAGCTCAAATCAATCTTTGACCAAGCCATTTGACCCACTTACGCTCACTTGACCCAAAGTGACCTAAAGTACCCTTATGAGCCAAATTCTAATCCTTACCAAATTGGATTGAATCAAACTCACTTACACCTCTCATCATGATCAACAATCATCATGGGATGATTAATTAATCAAATTTGGTCAAACTAAGTCAAACCTAAGGGTTGACCAAGTCAACACTTAGCCCAAAATGAAACCTAACATAGCCAAATTCCATCATAGGCCAAATTGATTCAAACCAATGGGTTAAGTTCATTCCAAATCACTTGTTGAACTTGACCAAAGCCTCAAGCCAACTAGACCTAACTAGCCCAATTGACTTAGAATGACTTGACCTAAAGGGGTCATGTTGAGCCAAATTTAAACATAATCAAAATTGATTGGAAACAAAGATACCAATCCACTCCATATGACTAACAAAACCTAACCTACCCATGACCTAGGCCAAATAGGTCAAATGGGTCAAACAAGTCAACTTGACCAATTTGACCTAAATGAAGATATATGAGCCAAATTCAAAACTAATCCAAATTGAACCAAACTAAAGCCACCAAAACATTTCAAATAGTCGTATGAACTTGACCCAACCCTTGGTTTGACCTAATTTGACCAATTGGTCAACTTGACTCAAGTTGACCCATTTTGACCTAAATGGGTCAGCATGAGCCAAACCTTATCAAATGAATTCCAAATCTTATGAAACTTGGCCAAACCTAGTTTCTCCATATACCCACATATCCAAATTGAAAAATTAGCAAATGACCATTCTACCCTAGGCCCATAGAACAAATTATGGACTAATCTATGGGTAATTTGGTCATACCCTCTTCATATCAACTTGATGCCTTCCTAATAGCTCAAGTGGACCCAATGAAGAGTAGTGCACCGAACCCAATGGGTTTGGGTTAGCCCAAATGGACCCAAGGCCAAACCCTACCCCGTTGCTCATTTTGGCCAATTCAAAATCCTCCATCCACTCAATTTGATGCACATGAGAGGTTAGTAATCCACTCAAGACCTCAAACCAACGATTGTGACCTCTAAATAGATCAAATAACCCCTTCAATGTGATCAATTGGATCAAAATGGTAAGGGAGGTGTCAACCATTCGATTTCCATAGGGAGATATACTCCCCCTAATTCAATTTGAAATGATCAATCCCACATTCGATTGAAGCCTAGTGAGTGTTAGGAAAGATCAGAGAGCCATCCTAAGCTTCCTAAGAGGGATTTGAAAATTATATTTCTCAGTTTTCTTCTTTGGAAAATAGGGGAGTTCCTTTCAATCTTTACTTCCTCTATACTTAAATCTATTCCAATTCCTCTTGTACACTCCCTCAAAGGATCAATTCGAGTGCACCCAAGCTCTCATTCTAGTTCCCAAGGCAAGGAGAGGTCGAATTGGATCAAAGCTGCAAGCAAGGTGAAATGGTGGTGGTCCATAGGGAGATCCACTAAACCCCAAGGGTTAAACTTTCAATAGGGCTTCATCTCCACTAGATGAAGCTACATCATCGAGCTCAAGTGCCGGTGATCACCTCTAACGAGGTTTGGAATTTTTTGACCACTTAGCTTAGGGGGTGTTGGTCTTTTGTGAAAGAAATTTTTATGTCATCAAAAATCCACCATTGGATAGGCTTCTCATTAGCTTTAGATGGTGTGGGTAATGTCTCATTCCTATCTGAGCTCAATCAAGCTCAAATCTTGCCTTAGATCATGGACGGTCTCTATTGAGCATAAGGGAAGAACTCGGGTGATCCTGGCCATGATTAATCCTATGTTCTAGAAATGAATTATGCCTTTTAAAACCACAGGATGATCCCTTGATGTTCAATCCTTGATCGAATAGTAGGGATCAAAGCGCATCCCGCGACAACACTGCCACCCTGATTTGATGTTTAAGTGAGCCCCTCACCACGCGATGCATTGAAAGTGCATTGACCATTGTCGCCGAGTGTCACGCTGTGAGCTGAGGGATTAGTTAGAGGATTTAATTAATTTTAATTAATCTCCCAATCTTCAAAAATTTATATCTCTCTTAATAAAATTCATAAAAATATGAGGTAAAATTCTATGGAAAGATAATTTGAATAGTTTAAAAATGATTTCAATGGATTTTGAATTATCCTTGTCTCTGATTTTGGGTTTTAATGAAAATTTCATTT
Organism: Cymbidium sinense; assembly: GCA_021442155.1. Lineage (NCBI taxonomy): Eukaryota > Viridiplantae > Streptophyta > Magnoliopsida > Asparagales > Orchidaceae > Cymbidium > Cymbidium sinense. Next base: position 51,897,725 of record CM038220.1, on the reverse strand, counting down.
TGCTAATTACTTCTTAGTTAATCCTCTGATTAATCCCAAACTTCTTGGGTATGTTTTAGGGGATGTCCTCTACCTCGCTTATCTTTTTTAGGATTTATTTAAGGCTTAATTGGGGGAATTACAAATAAGTTTCTTAATTACCCTCCTTATGTAATTATAAATAATCACAATTTGGATTAGTGTTTTTAATCCACTATTAAGATTGATTAAGGTTAGATCTAGTGGATAGAAGATTTAGGAAATAATTTTGGGGCATTTCCCTTAAGACATTCCCTAAACCCCCTTTTTCTTTCCTTAATCCTCTCTTAATAAAGGGTTAAATCATTAATTATCCTCTTAATTAATTTCTAAAATTCTAAAACCTTCTAGAACTTAATTAATCCACTTTGGGTAGATGCTTAGGTGTTGAATAGCCTAAGTTCAATTGAGAAAATCAAAACCCAATTCATATGTATGAAGGGGTGTTTTGAAATTACTTAAGCTAAATCCCTTAGCTTAATTAACCATTAATCATGAGCCAAATTACATTAGGCCTTTTTCTTCCTAGGTGCATTACAAGTTTAAATTTCTTGTGAGTTTTTATGTCATCTCATTGGCTCATAATTATTTGGTTAATTATACTAAGGTTGTGTAAGTAAGGGTTAATTAATTTATTTAATTTATACCTTAACCTAATAAAAACTTAAAATAAATATAATCATCTAAAAATTAAACAAAATTATCAAACACATGTGAGAATGGGTTAGGAATAGCAAACTCAACTCATATTTTCAAAATTAAATCAAACTTAAGATCAAACAAAAATTACATAGAATTAACTTTGATTTATGTAAAGCCTTCATATTCCATAAGAATGTATTTAGGATTTAATTAAAGTAAATATGTTTACATGCTTTCATTAATTTGATTCTTTCCCCAACATGTTAAATTTGTATGTCATGTGGTTTCATACATCCATGTTTTTCAAATTCAAATTTAAAAATGAAATTGTTTACTTTATGTCAAATTTGCATGTGTTGGCTAAAGTAGAAATATGAGTGGCTATTATCACTACTAAATTCAAATTATTTTCAAAGCATATAAATCAATTATCAAATCTGAAAGTGTGCTACTTATATTTAAATTATAAGCTTGCATGTGAAGAAAATATAAGGATGTACTTAGCATAGATTTCCTTTCTCTTTTATGTTAGTAATTTTAAATAGGAGTTGGTAAGATGTATGGTTCATTTGAAAAGAACCTAACTCTTACCTAATTCCATATCCTATTCATTCCTATATCACTTCACTTTATTGCACACATATAAATTGCATAAAATGAATCAATTAATACAACTTTGTATATTATTTCTTTGTACACATGTGGAAAGTTACGAGGGGCTTAAAGTAGCCCTAAGTAGCTCTTGTACTTGACACCTCTGGTCAACAATGATGTTGTACTCACTTATGCCTTTCTTACTTTCATCTGTGCATGTGAAGATTGGATAAGAAACCTTTTTCTACTTAAAGAAAAACATGCATACTAAATTTCCAAATTTTCATAAATGTATTAGTTAGCATGCATCATAAAGTGTGTTAAATATTCTCACTTGTATGTATAAATATGCTTATGAATCATAAATATGCATGTTATATATGTTGGAAAGAAATGAAGTGATGTATGCTTTGTGAATTTGGCTCATTTTATTTAATCTTAAAATGCTTTTCTTTTTGAATAGGTTTGTTTAGAGTTCATCTAAACATAGGATTAAAATATTTATTAAACAAAATTAAAATGTGAATATACTTTAGAAATTACTTTAGTTAGGGAAGGAAAGAGAAGTTCTCTTCTCTTTCCCTCTCTTTATAACTTAGTAATTAATTGTAGGATTCACTTGAACTTGAACAAAACATGAAATATCAACCCAAAGCAATTAAGAAACTTAAATGAAACCCTCCTCTAAGTTGAACATGTTTTCATACTTAGAAAATTTAAACCTAAAGCCATAGCTAAGCATACCACACAAACCTTCAAAGCACTCACATTAGCCTAAGTCACCACTTCTTGATTTTGGTTAGGGTGGTGCATGGTTTGATGTTTGTTTTGTTTTGTTTATTTTAGACTGGATGTTAGGGTGTATGCCCATAGAATGAATGGTAGGATGATCTTAGTCTAACCATTATTCTCTACATGGGATTATGCTTAAGGGGTGCTATCATAAATAAAAATATAATTGCTTTTGCTTGCAGGTGCTTCTACCCCTAGGCATAATCCAATAGGCTAGGTGGACTTAGTCACTCACCCATGTGTGGGGTGATAAGTCCAATATACATGCTTGGGATTTATGTTGTTTATTTTAGCTAATCTCTATCTTGTATGTTAGATTTCCATTTTTTCATTTTCATGTAAATTTGTGAGATTTTGGAATGATTGTTATGGGGATTAGGATGAGCATTGGTCATAAGATCCTATCTTATGCACCATGTGAAGCCTTGGAGCATCCACCTTCCAACCATCTAGAAGAAGGAACCAAAGAAGAAAGAAGAAGAAGAAAGAAGAAAAGAAGAAAGAAGAAATGAAGCTTGAAGACACCCATAACAATGAATTCCTTATTTAATTGTAATTTAATTCATTTGTAATCTGGGTTGTATAAGGGTAGAGCTCGACTACCCAATTTATTTTTTAGGTTTGTGCGGTGGTGCCCAACCACAATGGCCTCTTATTCTTTTTTTAGCTTTATAAATTGATTGATGATTTTTTTAACTTGTGCATTAAGTGGCATATTTTCCTAATTTCTTCCTTGCTTAATGAATGGTTTGGATATGGATTAGGCTCTTTAGGGAAAAATAAATCTTTTACCAAACTTAACAACTCAAAATTAAAAATAAAGAATTCATAACCTCACCTAAAGTTTAGGTTTAAAATCAAGATAAAAGAATTAGCAACCCCTTAGCTGGATGAGTATTTCTTTAACAATATCATGCACAACAACATCTTATTTCACTATTGATTGAGGGCTTCCACCTTTGCCAGAGAAACTTGGCTTGACCTTTGAGAGCCATGGTGGAAACACACCTCCTCCCTTCTCACTGATTTTGGCCAATAACTTTATTTCTCATGCATTAGGCATATGAATCCTATTATCCTGAGTCAAAATAATTGTTCAAAAATGAAAATAAAATGAAATTTAAATTTCATTAGATTTAGGTCATTTGAAGCATGTCCTTACATGATCTAGTCTCTTTAGGGAGTAAGTTTAAAAACTTAGTCTCTTTCTAAATAAATAAGAGCCTAGCTATCTTGCATAAGCATAAGATTTACCTACATGAATTTAAAATCGTAGGAGGAGTTAGTTGGCGGCCACCCCCAAGCAGTTATTAGTCCAAACAGTTGGGTGGTTTGTCCTCTCTGGAGAAAAACCAAATACCCATTTTCTCCTTAGATTTAGGTTGTGCTGCCCTCACAAAGCTCCCTAGATTTAGGTTCCAGGATGTCTCCCTTTGTGGGCCAAAAGCTTAAATCCTCACCTCTTAGGCATTTCAATAATCTTGTGTTATGGAATCATAAGTCCTAAATTTCTAATGAAAAATTCAACTCAAACAAATTAAATCAATTTCAAAAATGTAAAGCCCAACCATAGGATAGTTTGAGATGCTCGCTAGGTTTCCTAGCATCGTGAGAATCTCCTACTTATCTTTCTTTTGGCTTCAATAATAACTCCCCCTCTTTGATCAATCCCATTTGATATTCAAAAAATAAACTAATCAATTGGTAGTCATTTCCTATTGAAATATTTGAAGACAATGATCATATACCTTAATTGAGAGTATTCCTAAGGGATGCCATCCTGTAGGATGTAATTAACTGTGGGGGATTTCCCCTATAGAGAACTTAACAAACTCAGTTTAAAATAAACCCTGCTTTACTTTTTCCATGTAAGGTAGAGGAAGAATCTCTAGTTCATATGCAGACCCATCATCTTTAGAGTCCTTATTGAGGTGATTAGGTCCATTAAAGGGTAGTGACTGCCTTTCGAGATAGTACACTATTCCTTGATGATGTACTCATCAAATAAGCATATCATGGATCCGTGGCATCCTAAAAGATGAAATTTTATATTCTTGCCTTCTCCTTCTAACCAATAGATTTGAAGGTAATATGGAAAATTTTCCACGATTTTTCTTGACTCCATTGGGATGGATCCTCTCTCCATCTTTGATAAATGATCATTGTCTTCAAGCATCGATAGTGGGTTTGTATGAATCCGAGACTATCTATCTTTTTGTTGGCACTTAGCTCATTTCATCCTTAAGTTAAGTTAGCCAACATCTTTAGGTTTTAGGACCGCACTCCGTGTTGGTCTTAAAACCCCTGTTAGGTTCTCCAATGGGTAAAAAATGAAAAGATCTAAATAATAAAAATATTTAAAGACTTCCTTTTTATCATTTTTTTATGATAAGGAAAGCTTCATTCTAAAATAATAAAGAAAATAAATTTTCCATAAGAACTTTGCTTTTCAAAAAGCACTCTTTCAAAAATGCACTTATTAAAAAATTTTCCACAAAATTTTATTACCCTCATTTAACAATCTCTATAATTGTTACATGTAGAATTTTCAAAAATAAAACTAACAATCTTTTCCAAAAGCACAAATGAACATCTTCTTTCAATTCACTTTGTCAAGATTCCATTTTCAAAATAAAATGAACAATCATCTTTACAAAAATCAAAATCATAATCATAAAGTTTTTAGAAAGTACACATGAACCTTTCCATTCAATACACTGACACCTATTCAATGAGAGTTTTATTTTCAATTAAAATTAAATTTTCCAAAAGCATATGTGAACATCTTCATTTAATATACTCAAATTTATTAAATAAAGATTTCATTCCTAATTAAAAATAACATCATTTTGAAATCCCACTTAAACATATCTCACATATGATTGTTGGAATTCCTCTTTCAAAAAATAATAATCACACACAAAATAAAAATCACATTTGAAAAATAAGATTGACCTCCATTCCTACATACCCCAATTTTTTGAATGGAAGTCCTCTTTTCAAAATTGAAACTTAACAATCATATTTTCAAATTTCAAACACATTTTGAACTTCATTTAGCATACTCAAATTTGCTAAGTGAAGTCTCCAAATTCAAAACTCAAAATTTTCAAACACATTTTGGAACTTCATTTAGCATACTCAAATTTGTGAAGTCTCCAAATTCAAAAATAAAAAAAATTTCAAACACATTTTGGAACTTCACTAATATAAATTTTCTAAGTAAAGTTTCCAAATCTAAAAATCAAAACTTTCGAACACATTTTGAAACTTCACTTAGCATACTCAAATTTACTAAGTAAAGTTTCCAAATCAAAAATAAAAAAAATTTCAAATAACTTTGGAACTTCATTTGGGCATATTCAAATTTGCTAAGTGAAGTCTCCAAACCCAAAATCAAAAAATTTTCCAACATATTTAGAACTTCATCCTTAGCATACCAAATTTGCTAAGTGAAGTCTCCAAAATCAAAACCAAAAATCTTCAAGCACCTTTGGAACCTCTTTCCTTAGCATGCCAAATTTGCTAAGGAGAAGTTTCCATTTTCAAAACCAAAACAAATCAAAAATTTTGAACACATCTTTTGGAATTTCATTTAGCATACCAATTTGCTAAGTGAAATTTCAAAAACTAAGTGGGACTTCATCTTTAGCATACCAAATTTGCTAAAGTAAAGTCTCCACTTTCAATCAAATCAAAGCAAAAATGAAACACTTAGGATTTCCTTAGCATACCTAAATTTTCTAAGGATCCTACTTTTTCAAAAAATAAAACATCCAAAAAAAAATGAAACACTTAGGGTTTTCTTAGCATACTTAAATTTGCTAAGAATCTTATTTTCAAAAATCAAACCAAACACACTGGATTCTTCACTTAGCATACCTAAATTTGCTAAGTGAGAATTCAAATTTCCAAAATCAAAATAAAAATTCACAAAAGAAACAACCACTTTCTCAAATACTTCACTTAGCATACCCAAATTTGCTAAGTGAAATTCCAAATTCAATCAAACAAAAAAAAATCACCCTTACTTTAACATACCCAAATTTGTTAAAGGAAAGGGTCCTCAAATCAAAAGAAAATCTAAATTCAAACAAACATGAACCTATGGAAGCATCCTTCTTAAAATATTTGAATCCATATTTCAACATACCCAAATTTGTTGAAGTTGGATTCATATTCAAAATTCCTCTTTCAATTAATCTTCAAATCTATTTGAACCCCACTTAACACTTCCAAGTTGTTGGATGTGGGTTCAAATTTTCAAATTCAAAATTCAAAAAAATCTATAAAGATAGAAATCTAATACAAACTCATTTCCTATTGCATTACAATAGCAGATAGTGATGTTCCAAGCTTCTACTTTTATCTAAAATGGTTCATAGAAGTTCATTTTCACCTTCCCCCACAGTATGGATTTGGCTTTAGACCAAGCCAACTTCCCCCGATAAGACCATACACATCTGATCCACTTTGCTAGGGGATTCAAGGGAGCTAAGATTACGTGTTAGGGCACTCCCCTCACTATACAAGTAGGACCATGACAAGAAGTCATCATCAAGATTGATCTACCCGACTGACATCTCCTTGATGAAGAGGAAAGCAAGTGGCACCCCACAAGCTTAATTATGATAGCACAGACCCACCGATTTCAATATGCCCAAAGTTTCCCATGCTACCCTAAAAGCACCCCTCTCATCTACCTCTAAGGGTAAGGCTCCCATGGTCTCGTGGCTTGCCTCCCCTACTTTTGAGTATGGGTCTAGCTCTCACTCCACCCATCCTACCGGACAATAGAATAAGAATCACATGATCAAGAGGTACCACACCAGATGGCTGGGGATGAGGTATGCCTGCATCTATGGATGAGTTCCTCATTGTTACTTCACCACTGGTTATATAAAACCAGTTGTATCCTCTCTCTAGGTTAGACAGAGAGGATGTTAGAAATATTCTCTCATCACCTCTTCTAATGGTGTAGCACCAGCCAACAGTTACTAGAAGTAAGAGGTCATACACCAGCCTCTGATCTATCTTACGCTAGTAGCTTATGGACGCTCACCAGCTAGTTTGATCTCCAATCCACCATCCCCATAGTGGGGAAGCATATCCAGAGAGGGCCCGAGAGGCCCATACAGCACACATCACCAGTAGGGAGAGACGAGGTTCACCTCACCTGCTTATTGATTTTCCAACTCGCACGCTAGACCCACCATACTGATGACATCCTTCTTACTGGGACTAGTCATAGGAGGGCAGCTCCTGTACATAGGGAGTCAATGGTGTCTCCACCCCACCACTCTACCCATCATCTGCCATCACCAGTCTAGGTTACGGCATCTCTAGTTCCATTTAAAGGCCATGAAGGCCATATCCGTAAGCACCGTTGGTGATCAGGCCACTAAGGGATCCTACCCCTTCTACACCACCTATTATGGCACCAAGCTCTCTACTCAACCTTCGCCTAGTGGTGGTGCGAAGGAGTGGTGACCAAGCATTGTGGTCATCCATTCACTAACTCAATACAACAGATGTGGAGATGGTGACAATTACATGAGATGGAGATGATAGTCCAACTACATATAGTGGAACATCTAGATTGTTACCCTATCATAGCTAGTTACAGAGTGTCATTCATCTAGCGATACATCCATTGATTATCCAAGGATGTGATGCCTCTCAGTCATGATCACACCGGTCGCCTAGATTATTTGTGCTCATTGGTAGAATAAATTCCTATAGTCACCTTTCAAATCTATGGGGAGAAAAGAAAGAGGGGACCTTATAGAAATTCATCTTTTTAGGATGCCACGTAGATCTGTAGATGTACTTAGTCAGGTGATCGAGTACATCATCAAGAAAATAGTGTACTATCTCGAAAGACATAAGTCACTACCCTTTAATGGACCTAATCACCTCAATAAGGACTCCTAAGGATGATGGGCATGTATGTAGAGATTCTTCCCTACTTTACATGAAAAAGTAAAGTAGGGTTTATTTTAAACTGGTTCGTTTGTTCCCTGCAAAGCCACCATAGTTAATTACATCCTAAGGGATGGGATCCTTAGAAAACTCTTAAGGTAAATGATCACTATCTTTGAAGATTTCAATAAGAAAGGACTATTAATCCATTGGTTTTATGTTTGCAAGATCAAATGAAATTGATCAAAAGAGGGAGTTATTATTGAAGCCAAAATGGGAAATAAGTAAGGAGATGCCCATGATGCTATGAAACTTAGGAGCACTATCCTATAGTTGGGATTTTTTGAAATTGATTTAGTTTGTTTGAGTTGCATTTTTTTCCATTAGAAATTTAAGATTTTCCTTAACACAAGATTAAGAAAATGCCTAAGAGGTGAGAAATTATGCTTATGGCCCATAAAAGGGAGAAGCAACCTGAGAACCTAAATCTAAGGAGCTTCAGCGAGGGCTGGAAGCACAACCTAAATCTAAGGTGAAAAGTGGGTATCTAGTTTGCCTCCACAAGAGAGGACAAACCACCTAACAGCTTGGACTTACAACCACCTGGGTGAGGCCTCCAACTAACTCCTCTTACAATTTTAAATACATGTAGGCAAGTGTTTATGCTTATGCAAGATAACTAGCTGTTATTATTTAGAAAGAGACTAAGTCCTTAAACTCACTCCTAAAGAGACTAGATCATTTAAAGGGACATCATTCAAATGACCTAAATCTAATGCAATTCAAATTTTATTTTATTTCATTTTTTGGATAATTATTTTGACTCAGGCTATAGGATTTTTTTTTATGATTAATGCATGAGAAATCAGATTATTAGCCAAAATCATTGAGAAGGGAGGAGGTGAGTTTCGACCACGGCCCTCAAAGCTCGTTCTTCATGGAAAGGTGGAAGCCCTCCAATCAAGAGTGAAATAAGATGCATTTATGCATGATATTATAAAGAAATGCTCATCTAGCTAAGGGGTTGCTAATTCTTTTATCTTGATTTTAATCCTAAGCTTTAGGTGAGGTTATGAGTTGTTTAATTTTTATTTGAGTTGTTAAGTTGGGTAAAAAATTTATATTTCTCTAAAGAGCCTAATCCACATACAAGACATACATAAAGCAAGGAAGAAACTAGGAAAATTATGCCACTTAATGTAAAAGCTAAATAAATCAACAATCAATTTATAAAGCTAACCATAAAAAGAATAAATGGTCATTGTGGTCGGCACCACTAAAAAAATCAAATGTGGGTAGAGCTCTACCCTTATACAACCGGATTACAAATGAATTAAATTACAATTTAAGCAAAGGAATTCATTATTATGGGGGTCTTCAAGCTTTACTCTTCTTTCTTCTTTTCTTCTTTCTTCTTCTTCTTCTTCTTTTGGTTCCTCCTTTGAAGGTTGGAAGGTGGATGTTCCAGGTTTCACATGGTGCATAAGATAAGATCTTATGACCAATGCTCATCCTAATCCCCATAACAAATCATTCCAAAATCCTACTTATACAAATTTTTACATGAAAAGGAAAAGTAGAAATCTAACTAACACCTGCAAAACAAAGGTTAGTTAAATCACACCACACAAATCCCAAGCATATATATTGGACTTATCACCCCACACATGGGTGACTAGGTCCACCTGGCTTGTGGATTACGTTTAGGCATATAAAGCACCTGCAAGCAAAAGCATTTATATTTTTATTTATGATAGCGCCCCTTAAGCACAATCTCCTACAGAAAAGAATAGTTAGACTAAAAATGTCCTGCCATTCATTCTACAAGTATAGACACTAACATCTAGTCTAAAATATATATCACAAAACAAAAAAAAATATCAAACCATACACCAACCTAACCTAAGGCTATAAGTGGTGACTTAGGCTAATGTGTGTGCTTTGAAGGCTTGTGTGGTATGCTTAGTTATGACTTTAGGTTTAAATTTTATAAGTTTGAAGAACATGTTCAACTTAGAGGAGAGTTTCATTTAAGTTGTTTAAGTGTTTTGGGTTGATTTTATTTCATGTTTTGATTTGGTTTAAGTGGATCCTACAATTAATTACTAAATTATGAAGAGAGAGAAAGAGAAGAGAACTTCTCTTTCTTTCCCTAACCTTAAGTAGTTTTCTAAAGTAGGTTCATATTTTAGTTTCAGTTAAGTGAATATTTTGATTAATCCTAAGCTTAGATAAACTCTAAACAAACCTATTCAAAAAGAAAGGCATTTTAAGATTAAATAAAATGAATCAAAATTCACATAACACACATTACTTCACTTCTTTCCCAACATATATAACATGCATATGAATGGCACCTAAGCATATCTATAAATGAAAATGAGAGTAGTTAACATACTTTATGATGCATGCTAAGTAATCCATTTAAGAAAATGTAGAAGTTGAATATGCATGATTTTGCATAAGTAGAAATGGTTTTCCTTATCCAACATTTCACATACATACATGAAAGTAAGAAAGGCATAAGTGAGTATAGCTCCATTGTTAACCAAAGGTTTAAGGTACAAGATCTACTTAGGGCTACTTAAATCCTCACTACCTCGGGATTGTCTAGACTAATATACAACTTTCCTTAAGTACAAAATGTATATAAAAGAAATGAAATGGAAAAAGAATATGCAAAAGTTGTTTAATAGATTTGTTTTCTTTATGAAATTTATGGATGTAAGTCTAGGTAACCCTTCTTAAATGGTAGCATAGGGATGAATAGGATATGAAATTTGGTGAGCATTAGGTCCTTTTCAAATGAACCTTATATCTCACCAAAATTTCTATTCAAAACTATACCAACATAGAAAGAAAAGAATCCTATACTAAACATACCTTTATAATATTTCACATGCAAGCTTATAATTAAAGTATAAGTAGCATACTTTCAGTTTGATATTTCATTTATAAGTTTTGAAAATAATTTGGATTTAGTAGTGATAATAGCCAATTTATTTTACTTTAGCCAACACATGCTGACATAACGTAAACAATTTCATTTTAGAATTTGAAATATGAAATTATGAATGCATGAAATCACATGGTGTACAACTTAACATGTTGGGAAAGATCCAAAGTAATGAAAGCATGTAAACAAACTCACTTTACTTAAATCCTAAAGACATTCTTATAGAATAAGAAAATTTAGAACAAATCAAAGTGAATCTCAAAATGATTTTTATTTAGTTTGAAGTTTGAATTATTTTTTGAAAAGGTGAGATGAGTTTTCTATTCCTAACCCTTTCCCACATGTGTTTGATATTTTTGTTTAATTTTAAACAATTAAATCTATTTTATGTGTTAATTAGGTTAAGGTATGAATTAAGTAGCTTAATTAACCCTTACCTACACCACCTTAGAAGAATTAACTAAGTAATTATGAGCCAATGAGATGACATAAAACCCAAAAGGTATTTAAATTTATAATGCACCTAATAATGAAAAGGCCTAATGCAATTTGGCTCACAATTAAAAGTTAATTAAGCTAAGGGGTTTAGCTTAAGTTTTAAAACACCTTTTCACACATGTGAATTGGGTTTTAATTTATTTAATTAAACTTAGGCTATTAAACACCCAAGCATCTACCCAAGGTAGATTAATTAAGTTATGGAACTTTTAAAATTTTTGAAAATTGATTAAATGGATAATTAATGAGTTAACCCCTAATTAAGAGGGATTAAGGAGAGAAAGGGGGGTTAGGGAATAGCTTAGGGAAATGCCCCAAAATTATTCCATAAACTCCTTACTCACTGGATCTGACCTTAATCAAACCTAATCATAGTGTAAATCCACTACTCACAGATTAATTACCCTTATTTACATGAAAGGGGTAATTAGGGAATGAAATAGAAATTTCCCCAATTCCTCAATAAATCTCAAGTAAATTAGGGGAGGCAGAGGTCATCCCCTAAAATGAACCCTAAAAATTTGAGACTAATTGATGACCTAATTAAAGGATAATTAACTAATTAAGATTCTCAAAGAAACTCAAATTTAGAGAAAAGAGGAATTCAAAATCCATTAAAAATCATTTTTAAAATATTCTAAATGAAATTATCTTTCCATAGCATTTTTCTTTTTATTTTTCTAATTTTTCTATGAAGAGTTATGAATTTTAGAAGTTATATGGATTAATTAGAATTAATTAGGCATTTAACTAATCCCTACTTAATCCTCACTCATGGCGGATGATGGCAAGGCCGCTGCACTTTACACGCATCGTGCTATGAGGGTGTCACTTAAACATCACATCTCAAATGGCGGTGGCTGTGCACGCACTAATATCGTCGGCCGTCTGATAAAAGATCAGACGGCTAAGGTTTCACCCATGGTTTTAAAAGGATAATGGATTTACTAAATGTGCTAAATAATCTCAACTGTCCATCTAAAATGCATGGATGGACAGCTGAGATGATCCAAGTTCTTCCCTTAGGATCAATGGAGACCATCCATGATCTAAGGGAGATCCGGTTGATCTAGCATGGAATCATACAAAAGTCAACCCACACCATCTAAACATAGTTACCAACCAATCCAATGATTGATTTCTCATACCATGAACACTTCTTTCATAAAGGACCAACACCTATCAAGCTAAGTGGTCAAAAAATTTCATACCTACCGGAGGTGATCACAAGACTGAGCCAATGAGGTAGGTTCGTGGAAACAAGCCTTAAATTCCTAGTTTTTGAGTGGATCAAAGGGTTAGACCAACACCACTTCACTTGGGCTTCAAATTTGATCCAATTGAGCTTTTTCTTGCTATGGGAACTTCAATCAGAGCTTGGGCAAGTTCAACTTGACCCTCTGATGGAGTGTACAAGGGCAATTGGATGGAGATCAAGTATGGAGGAAGTTGGCTAATGGATTGAGCTCCCCTATTTTGCACTGTGCAAAACTGAGAATTAGAGAATTCTAATCCTATCTAAGAAGCTTAAGAATGCTCTGAGGGGTTGCTCTAGGTTCCTAAGCTCCAATCGACAGTGAGTGTATTCAAATTTCATTGAATTAGGGGGAGTATATCTCCCCCTATGGAAATCGGACAGCCGAACCATCCTTTGCCATTTGATCCATTAATGAGATTGGAGAGGTTATTTAGGTGTTTTGATGTCACATTTTGATCCAAGATTGCCAACTTCCCATGTGATGAATTTGATCTTAAGAGGGAATTTTAAATTTCAATTTGAGGCTATGTGGTCAGGTTTGGTCTATGGACCAAATGGGCTGAGCCAAACCCATTAGGTTTTGTGCACCACTCATCAATAAGTCCCCTTGAGCTTTTAGGAAAGCTTCAAGTGATTGTGAGGATTGTATGACCAAAATACCCATGGGTTAGGCCAAAATTTGTTCTATGGCCTAGGGGTAGGATGGTTATTTTGCTATTTTTTCACTTTGGACATGTTAGTATGTGAGAAACTAGGTTTGGCCAAGTTTCAATGGATTTGGAATCCATTTGATAGGGTTTATGTTAACCCATTTAGGTCAAAATGGGTCAAGTTGACAATAGATCAAATGTCAAACCAAGGGCCAATTATGACCATTTGAAATGTTTTGGTGGCTTTGGTTTGATTCAATTTGGTATATATTTGGTTCTACTCATATGACTTCACTTATGTCAAATGGGTCAAGTTGACCCGTTTGACTTGTATGATCCATTTAAGGTAGGACAAGGGTTGGTTTAGGTTAGGTTAGTCATATGGAGTAGATTAGTATCTTTTTTTTCAATCAATTTGGGTTAAGTTCATTTGGCTCAACATGACCCTTTAGTCATGTTGTCTAAGGTCAATTGGCTAGTTAGGTTTAGTTAGCCAATTGAGGCTTTGGTCAAGTTCAACAAGTGATTTGGAAATGAACTTAACATTGGTTTGAGTTAATTTGGCTTAGATCAAGTTTTGACACATTTTGAATTTTAGGTTGGGTCAACTTGGGTCAAGTGGCCAATTAGGCTAGGGCTCAAATGTTGGCTTGGTCAAGTTCAAACATAGGTCATGAGTGAACTTAGATCAATGGTTTCAATCAATTTGGCCTATGGTAGAATTTGGCTATGTTAGGTTTCATTTCTAAGTGTTGATTTGGTCAACCCTTAGGTTTGACTTGGTTTGACCCAATTTGATTGATTGATCATCCCATGATGATTGTTGATCATGATGAGGGATATATGAGTTTGGTTAAATCCAATTTGGTTTGGATCAAAAGTTGGCTCATAAGGGTACTTTAGGTCACTTTGGGTCAAGTGAGCCTAAGTGGGTCAAATGGCTTGGTCAAAGCTTGATTTGAAGTTGGTTGATCTTGTATATGGACTTATGATTGAAATATAAATCCATTTACAAGTGGTTTGAAGTCAAATGGGTTTTGATCCATTTGAAAATTTCATATTCAAAGGAAGAATATGAAAGGGTTTTGGGTTTGATTTTTTTGATTTGGGTTTTGATTGTTTGATTGAGGTTCGGATTTATATATGAGCTCATGATTGTAGGGTTGATTGAATTATGAGAGAAAATCAAGGGTTTGGCTTGATTTGAAAGTAATTTGGCTAAGTTCAAGATTTTGACTTGAAAGGCTTAGATTGGATTTTGAATGGATTTCAGTTTGATTTTGGGAATAGGTTTTGATTGTTTGAATTTATAATTTATTTATATATATGAATATAAATGAGAATATACATTGATCATAAGAAAATTTCATGAAATTGAAAGAGTTTAATCATGATTTAGGTTAAATCCATTAAAGGGAATTTAAAGGATTTAAAGAAATTTTTTAATTTAAAATTTAATTTTTGAATTGGATTTGATTGATTTATATTTATATTTCATTTATATATTAGAATATTAATGAGAATACAAATAAGTTTTGAGAAAATCTCATGAGTTTGAGTAGGTTTGATCATTTAGTTAAATCCATTAATGGAAATTAAGGGATTTAAGGGAATTTCAAGGATTTTAAATTTGGAATTTAATTTTTGCATTTGATTTGAATGATTTATATTTATATTTCATTTATGAGAATATAAAATAATATAAAATGTTTTGAGAAAATCTCAAGGGTTTGAATAGGTTTGATCAAGGTTTAGATTGATTTTGGCTAAGTCCTTTAATGGGAAATTAAAGGACTTAAGAAAATTTCATGAGTTGATTTGGAATTTTGAGTTTGATTTGATGGGTTTATTTATATTTCATTTATATATGAGAATATAAATGTGAATATAAATAGGTCAAGAAATATCAAAGATTTGAATAGGTTTGAATCATGATTTTGATTAAGTCTTTAATGGAAAGTTAAAGGGACTTAAGCAAAATTTGGACTTGGGAATTTTTTATGGCTTTTGATCATGGGTTTCAATCATGAGTTGTAATCATGGATTTCAATCATGGAATTGATTTGACTTGGAGAAAATCAAATAGAATTGATTTGGATTTTGACTTGAAGGTAAGGAAAGTGAGGAATGGTTCAAGCCAAGGGTAGTAATTTTCCCAACACCCCTAAGGCATGACCTATTCTTATGGCTAACTCTTCTAAGTCTTTTTAGGGCTAGTTTGAGTTCACCTAATCACTAGATGTGTCTTAAGACTAAGGAACTCTTAAAGTCTAAGAGAAATCCTAAGCAAGATGTGTGGAGCTCATCCTAAAAATGAGGTCAACAAAGGGCCGGTTTGGTGTGACAATGTGTACACACATTGGTGTTGACCGAAATGATCAACAACACTGAAAGATCACAAGGACTAATAGAAACTATCTATCCTTGATGCAAGGGTGTAGATGGAATCTAGAGCTTAGTGCAATGTGGATCTACTTATGTCCAAGACATAAGAGATAAGTAAAAATCCATTAAGGCATAGAGTGTGAACCTTCCACTAGGGAAGCAAGTTCAAGTCATCCACAAGGGGATGAGAGGTTTGATTTAATTTTCACTGAGGAGAAATCTCCTCTGGGGTAGAGGGTTGAATTTAGATTGATTAGTTAGTTTGTTTTATTTCTTTTGAAATTTTTTTTGAGTTCTGCTAGGAAAAATGTTGAATTTATTTTAGATTGACTCCACTAGGGATAGAGAAGTGAATTTCCCACTAGGGAAGCAAGTTGAAATCATCCACGAGGGAGGAGAGATTGGATTTGTTTTAGATTTTAGATTTTGATTCAAGGTAAAACCTAAGGATGGATCACATGGTAGAGCCATGGAGGCCTAGACCTAACTCATTTACCAATTCAAAGGGAGTAGTCTACCAACCACAAAGTAGGACTATCCAACCAAAGGGGTGCCTTTCGTGCAATGCAAAGTTAGGAAGAAAGCATGAGACTCACATCTTCAACAACAAGGAACCAGGGTCGATTATTTTGGGCAACAAATCAAACCACCTAGACTACTTAAGTGAATGCATGGGGACTTAGATCAACTCAAAGATTGTCAAGAATTAATTTTCATTTTAATTTGTTTTGATGGGCTCCTTTGGTTTGTGATGGATCAAACAGAGAAGGATCTTGTAGAAGCCTAGACCAATCTTAGATCTACTAACCAAAGGGAGTAGCTTCCTGCCGATGGGAGAGCTATCCGACCAAAGGAGTGACTTTTTGTTTGAAATGATCATTTCAAGGGAAGAAAACTTGGGGACTCACATCTTCCATTAGAAAAGACCAATAGGGTGATCGGTTGCTTTGGGAAACAAGTCAAACCTGACCTAGGGCTTCCCATCGATTTGCGACAGCCATGCTGGAAAAAATGCATCGTAGTCTTATATCTTCCAAAGCGGAATGACTATCGAGGTAACCTGCTTGTGGAAAAATAGATTGAATCCAACGGGAACCACAGAAGTGCCAGGGATTTATCTCAACTTAAGTAGTCAGGCAATTACTATAGGGAGTTCTGCTGATACTGTCCTAAAGATAGGATGCCTGCTTGGGAGAAGGGGCCCTTCGGTAGTTTGAATTCTTAATCCATAAGAGAAAATTTTGTTTGTTTGTTTTAGTATTTTTATCGTGGACCCTATTAGTTTACGAGGGACCAAATTGAGAGGGATCTTATATCAGCCTAGGCCTATCTTAGATTTATTAAACCAAGGGAGAATATGCTCATCCACTGAACAAATTTTCCAACCACAGGGGTGTCTACTAGGAAAGGGAG
Source organism: Cymbidium sinense (assembly GCA_021442155.1). Taxonomy (NCBI): domain Eukaryota; kingdom Viridiplantae; phylum Streptophyta; class Magnoliopsida; order Asparagales; family Orchidaceae; genus Cymbidium; species Cymbidium sinense. The sequence goes on along the minus strand of CM038220.1, from coordinate 51,880,597 downwards.
ACTGTCCAATCCAAGAGTAACCCGGGTAGTGTCTAAATGGGGTCGCAAATGACTTGATCCAAATAGAGTGCCTATAGGTGATGGGGTCCCCAAGGGGATTAATCCAACACCGTGGAGAAAATGACATGGCTAGTCACATCTCTAATAGGTATTCGGTGTCTAACTTAAGGAGAAAGCTCGGGACTCATATCTGCCAAGAGTGGTCGCTGCCAGCAAGTGAACATCAACCAACCTAAGGTGCCCATCAGTTTGCAACAATTAGCTTAAGAAGAAAGTTCAAGGACTCACATCCTTCTATAGCAGAACTGACTGGGATAGTTTATCTTCAGATCAACTAGTGCTATCCGACCTAGGGCGACTACTTAGTGAATGCCACTAGGGGACATATATTGACTCAATGAGAAAGGGAGCCTCAGGGACTTACCCTAAACCTCAAATATAATCGACCTAGTTAGTGCATGATGGCTAGTTCAAAAAGAAAGCACGGGGACTCACATCTTCTTAAGCAAAGTCAACACGAGGTAGCTTAATGGCTGGGTAGTGAAGCCTACCAAACTAAAAAGGCGCTCATTGGTTTGTAATGGTCAAGTTAGGATGAAAGCTCAGGGACTCACATCTTCTAACAAATGACCACTGGGGTGACATACCAAGTGAGGTAGATGTAGTCAGAGCAAGGAGTGAGTCTCATGTGGGCTTGATCCCACATCAAACAAACAATACAAGATTAGTGTTTGTTTCATACATGTGTTAAAAGGAATATGATGCCTCTCGGGAATCTTACACCTACCTTAAACACACTATTGGTTTGATGAAACAATGCCATGGATAGCACAAAGAGTTCCTACTAAGAAACGATGTCGCTTGTGTTCTCTAACACCTAACTTAGTTATGCTAATCAAAATAGGATGCCTCTTAGGTTCTCTTACACCTATTCTAAAAGGATCAGAACATTTTGTTTGTGTTGTGAAAGAGGGATAGGATGCCACTGGGGGACTCTTACACCTACCCCAAACACGTTACGGTAGATTCGTAAGACAAACAAACAATATTTCGAAAGAAGAGAAGATTTGATGAATGAAATTAGAATTTGTTCTTTTTTTATTAATGATTGATTCCAAACATGATTTATTTCATGGGTAATATTTCTTGAAATAGAGCCCATTAATTAGAATCAGTGTTCCCTTTATAATCAATAAGATAGATCCTCCGAAGGCTCCTATGAGATAGAGGCCTTCCCAAGTGGGTTCAAATGCCTCCCATCTTGAGCAACAATTGGTCTCCTTGACTAACCCAAGCTCTCTACTGGAAAGACCTAGCACCATTTGTGTGAGCTTGAATCATTTTGGCTTTGTACAACTTGAGGTTCTGGGATGCCCGTAGGCGCTTCTCCTCTAAATCTTTGATCTATTATAACTGTAACTTTGCATTATGTTCTGTTGTGATCTTGCTATTCAAAGCTATCCTTAGTGATGGGAGTTGGACTTAAAGAAGAACAGCCGACCCATACACTAAGAAAATGGGATAGATGAATGAGTTGTATGGTGTGGTAGGCCCACAAGGCTTCAACCAATTGCTCATTCTACTATTATTTATTATCATCAAGAGTTTTCTTCAGTATTTGGCTGAGAATTTTGTTGAATGCTTCTACTAAGTCATTAGCTCTAGGGTAGTAGATGGAGGAGTATCTCCAATCTATACTGGGTCTTCTGGGAAAGTTGTTAATCTTAGTGCTTTTGAATGTAGTACCATTATCAAATATAATAGAGGCACCCCAAACCTATATACGATCTAGTTCCTAAAAAATTGAAGCACATGCTGAGCTATGACCAATCTAAGTGGGATGGCTTTCACCCACTTGAAAAAGTAGTTGGTGGCAGCTAAGATGAATCGATGCCCCTTGAAAGTGGATGATCGACACAATAATGTCAATCAAACACTCAAATGGCTATGAAGCTAATGTTGGGTGTAGAATGTTGCGGCTAGAGGACCACAGTGAACTAAGACGATGGCATCTCCTAGCTACATCCATGCAATCTGCGATCATAGAAGGCCAAAAATATCCAAGTCTTTTGATCATCGTCTTCATCTTCAGACTGGATTGATGAGCTCTACATAGATCTGAATGTACCTCGGTTACAATGCCATGGGCTTTATGTTTGTCTAAATAGCATAACCACATCTGTTCAAAGGATTGGTGGTACAGGGTGACATCAACAAGAGCATAGGAGAGAGCTCTCTATTTCACCTGATGGGCTTGTGACTTTTCTTGAGGTAGTTTGTCGGTGTTCAAGTAATCTATGAATAGTTGCCTCCAATCCATCTCCTTATCCATTTTATCAATGACAACCTCCCCTTCAAGAGAAAGTCTTTCGATGAGTTCAAAATTAATAAGGGATAGGACTTGTCTATTTTGGACCCTTATTGAAATTGACTCATCTTCCAAACATGCCAACTCTTTGGCAAGTTTGGCCAAGGCATCTACTACTGCATTCTCTACTCGGGAAACCGTTTAGATAGTGACTTTGGGAATCCCAACAACATGGTATACTGTAGTAATGACAAAAGCTTGGGCTTTAGATATGGTAGACCCAACATCTTGATGACCAATTGAGAATCCCAAAGATGTTGATGCTCTTGACAGAGAAGTGATGGATCAAAGCACTGTAATCAATGCCTCATACTTGGCTTCATTGTGTGGGTTGGAAAGATAGTATGAGAATCTCATCACATCACGATTTGGAGTTAGAAGAACTATTCCTAGCTTTCCTGGAGAATAGATCGGTGCTTCACCAATAAAAAAGAAGTAGCATCATTAAAATATATCTCCAACAATAGTTTCTCCCTAAGTTCATGATTTGTTCATCTAGATCATCACTGCAGAAAAAGAAGTGCATGTGCTGCTAACAAATCTTCTAGTGCCTGTCCTTTTACCACATGGAGGGGTTGAATGTGATATCAAACTGTGAGAGTATCATAAACTAATGAGCCAAATGTCCAGAAAGCATTGGCCATGTCATCAGGTATTGCAATGGATTTATTCGAGAGATCAAGTTCACCTTATGAGAAAGCATATAGTGCCATAACTTTTGAGATGAAAATATCAAAGCTAAATAATGTTTCTCAATAGGTGGATAGTTTGCTTTACCAGGGATAATACGATGGCTAAGGTAGTAGAGAGCACTCTCCTTCCCTTTGTTATTGGCTTGAGCCAACAGAGCATCAAGGGAGTCATCCAATGGAGTAGTGTAAAGGATGAGTGGCAAGATAGGGTTCTAGAACGGTTTTCACCAAGTGCTCTTGATGTCTTCAATGTACAAGCACTTGTCATCTCACTTGAACTTGGCATCCTTTTGACATAGAATGGTTTTTGCATCCGATAAGTTTTAGATAAAGCATCTTAGATATGCAAGTCATCCTTGAAGGGATCTGAGTTGAGTTAAACTCTTAGGAGGTGGCATTTCTAAGATAGCTTTGATCTTTTAGGATCTATTTCTATTCCCCAATGTCAAATAACAAATCTAAGGAATTTCTTTGAAGTGACTCCGAATGCACATTTCAAGGAATTTATTTTGAGGATATATTATCTTAACCGTATGAAAACTACTCTCAAGTTAAAGAGGTGGTCTTTTCTACTTTGACTTATCATCAACGAGAATCAACTTGATGATGGATGAGTTCATTGAAGATCTGAGTCATGGCCCATATTTATGTAGCACTAGAATTTTTAAGGCCGAAAGGCACGACCCTATAAAAAATGATTTTGGTCGGGGTTCGAAAAGCAGTGTTTCTTTCATTTTCAAGAGACATATTGATTTGGTCATAGCTAGATGATGCATCCATGAAAGAGAAGACTGCATGAGATGAGGCAATATCCATAATTAATTCTGGTATAGGAAGAAGAAACTCATCCTTAGGGCATTATTTAAGTCCCTAAAATTAACAGAAATGTGAATTTGGCCATTCATCTTCTTAACTTGGATGACACTAGCTAACCAAGTAGGATATTTTTCTTCCCTAATGAAACTAGTATCGATCAGTTTCTTGACTTTATAAATGACTTGTTGCTCAATTTCTAATCACATATGTCTAGGAGCTTGCTTAATAGGGGTAATGTTAGGGTCAATTGCTAGCTTGTGGACTGCAATGTCAGGAGATAATCTGGGCATCTCTTCATAACTCCATGCAAAGCTATCTTTAAACTCAGTCAATAGCTTAACTAAGTCATTGGTTTCTTCTTCATTCAGTAATGAACTAATGTATGTCGGGCAAGGATTTTCTTCTGTCCCAAGGTTGATTTCTTTAAGCATGTCGATTGTTGAATGAATATCTGCCTTAAACTCTGGCAGTGCCTTTTCGACTTGGAGATCATCTAGATCATCTGAAGTTTCTAAACAAACATTCTCATAAGAGTTGGGGATGTGTGAGAAGAACCTATTAGATTTCAAATAATTTGTAACAATTAGATTGTAATCATCATCATCGACTGGACCCACTATACCGAATCCTAGTCCTGCTCTTGATTGTGCCTCCCTGCCTGTATTATTCCATAATTTCTCAAAGTACTCTGACTTGCTTGGACCATGTGTGAGGAACAAAACCTTTCTGTATAAGATTTTGAGCATAAGGAGAGTAAAAATCAAAAGTTAATTCCATTAATTATTTAAAAGTATCCTCCTTAAGTCCTGCATCAAGCTCTGGACTTAGGGATGATAAACTCAAAAAGAACCTCTTCTGTCTCATGTCAGAGGAAGACTTGGGGACTTCTTTAACTACTAAACCTTCAACTTTCTGAGATGTTAGTGAGGTAAGAGCTAAGGTACCCAACTGCTGCCTAATAGTTTCACATATACCAGATTCAATATTTTGCTTTGCTTGAGGTCGGTCATCTCTGTCTGTCAAAAGTCACCTCCAATGGAACCAACAGAGGAGTTGATACTAATCAGACTCATCCTCCAAGCGGATTCCATGTCTATGTTGATAGGGGGGTACTCTTATGAATAAAGACCTCTGCTATCAAGGCCAACTATCTCTAGCTCAAATTACATGTTCTGCCTCTGGTAGAGGTTGAGCTATCCTACCCACATATCCATATGATGGAATAAATTATGGGTGGAATGTGATATGCAAATCTATTTCTTCTTCAATTCCCCTTTCTTGTGTACTTAGACTTTCCTTTTTCATTTCATTTTCTTTTATTTTTTCTTTTTCTTCATTTTCTTTTTCTTTTGATTTTTTATTTAAAGTTTGTCCAAGTTCACGAGAAAGGGTGTGTTGAGGAAGATAGTAGGTCACATCCTCATAAATCTCAACCTCTCTAACTGAAAATGGCTTTTCATCCCCATTGACACGATATTCAATTCCATCTTTTCTGAACTTGATGCACTAATGAAGGGAGGACGGAATGATCTTGTTCTGCTGTATCCAAGGCCTACCAAAAAAAGTAGTGAATGAAGTATTCAATCAATGATGTAGAACTTGGCTTCAGTCTCCTAGTCACCTATCTCCAAAAGCAACACTATGGAACCTTAAGCCCCCTCGCATTGATCATTGAATCCTCTCAACATCATGTGGTCTCCTCAAAGTGTGGAGATTTTGATCCTCAAATAGGAAAGGGTCTTTAAACTCATAATGTTCAACGATGCACCTGAATCCACTGGCAGGTTTGAACATGTCCATGTTTATTATGATGTAGAGGTGACGGTTTTGCTCCAAGTCCCTCAGAAGAAGGTCTTCATCTATGAAGGTGATCTCTTGGGCTTCTTTTGCATAATGTGCTTCCTCACCTATAGCAGTCAGTTGAGCTAATCATATTTTAGGATCAAGGAGGGCCTTGATTAGTGACTCCCTCATCTATTTAGATAAGACAAGGGCATCATATATGCTTAGCTGAGATGACAAATTTCTTAGATGTGAAAGGATGTTGTAGTCCACCTTCGACTGGTCTTCCACAAGAATATCCAAGGGTGGAGCATCGTGAAGGGCTTCATCTTCGCATCAATGACTTGTTTCCTCATCTAGGGTGCCCTAGAGGTAGAACCTTGCCACTATGGAGGTTGACTTCAGTAATCTCTTGAGGTAAGGTGATGGAAGGTTCTACCTGCACATCAGGCTCACCTATAACTTCTCCTACGGGATCCTCAAAATAAAATGATTTGAAGTCTATCTCAAGAGGTGAACCCATAGTATTCAGAGTTGGAAAGTCTAACCCTAAATCAGAAAGAGGAAGATTATAATTATTATAGCTAATTAGACTTGAAGAGTTATCGTTAGAAATAGAAGAAGATAACTCATCAGAAGAGACACAAATATAATTCAAATTAGCTTTATTCTTTAATTTATTGGAAGTATTTAGGGGTACAAAGTAGAAGCAAAATAGGGTGGGGGTAAGGATTTTAATGCCATTATCCAATGATATAAGAGTTCTACTAGTAGAAGAAATAAAAGAGCTAGCTGAAATGGTAGAAGTCTGTAAGTTGTAACCAATCGGAGGGTGAACACCTGTGGCTAAGCTAAAGGCTATCCTGGGCCACATGTTGCTACAACTGCTACTTCTGAGCTCCCCCTTTCCTATTTGGCACTGGCAACTTGCAAACTTTTCTTGGTGTTGGAGGCTTTAGCTGACGCAATCATCTTCAAGGAAAATTTTTTGATCTTCTGAAATATTTTCTTAGAGGTTTTAGACAAAGAAATATCCCAACCTTCTTTGGTTTTGGTAGGATCACTTGTTTCCCCAAGGATTTCCCTAATGGAACTAGAAGGTTGTTCCACAAGGTATTCCTTCAGGATAACTACAGCATCGATCTTAAAATTATGTCCAAGCCAGTCCTTGAATGTGAAGCAATCCTCCAAAACATGGCCTAGCATACAATGGTAAAGGAAAAAAGTTTGGATCATGACTTTTGTCTAGTTCTTCTAGTCTCCTAGCCTTGGGTAGTTGAAAATTAGGCTTCTTTAAGAGATTCTTAAAGATCTTAATGATTACCTCCCTCTTAAAAGAATAAGATTTGTTTAACTTATCTAAAAGAGTAGGTGGACTATAGCTACCTGGCAGCAGATATGCATGTCACTTCTGCTAGTGGTATGGCTAAAGTGGTGGCTGTGCTAGCCATGGAGGCTACAGTGGAGGCCTATATGGCTGCCTCGGTGGTGGCAAAAGAAGTGGAGGCTACTGAGGTTGTGGTATCTCAACCGATCTTAGATGGTCACCCCTCAATAATCAAGCACCGCCTTTTTTTTCATAAACCTATGACTGCTAACCGATCTTGAAAAGCAACGCTTGGCCTCTCCTTATAGACTAGCCTTGTTGATTAGCTTCTAAATGTCCGATATTGAAGCCTTTAAGCATGAAGGATAGCCATGGATATTCTTCAAGAGAATCTCAATGACATCCTAATAACCTCATACTTCATACCTGTTATGCCATAAGAATATAATCAACAAGTGACTCACTACCTTACAAGAGATCACCTACAATAACCTTTGAGCTCCATTAAACCACTTATGAAGAGTTTCTAACTCAAAAATGTCTTAAACCTAATCATCCCTAACATACCAATCAAAAGCAATCTATGCTACCGACAAAGAGTCTAAAGAGTAAACCCACCGCCACCTAATCGCAATAACTAGCCTAAGTGAGCTATAACTACCCTATTCTACCCTATCCTTGAAGGAAAGGCACAAAACCCTGGGATATTGGATAACATCCTCAGGGTCTACCCTTGGGAACCCGATGATCCTCCCTAGGCTTGAGCCAAACCTTCCTTCACTGCTGCTCAACCATGGATTTTAGATCTTTTTCTTGTATGGAGGTACTTTCCACTACAATCCTATATAGGATAGTGCTACTTTAGACAATGGGAGGTATAGTCTTGGTTGGGTCCAAGACATGCACTAACTCATTCTGACTGACATCGACTGTAATATCATGAACAAGAGGGGCTTGTTTCTGAAGCACTGACACTGCTGCTAATAAGTCCTGTAATTGACATGCCATCTTATGAATCTATTCGTATTTCTGCCATAACTAAAGTCGAGGTATTGGGTTGATTTTGTGGTATCCTCCTAATCAACCTCATCACCTTCCATGGCTTGTTGTTCTGGAGAAATCCTAGTGTCACCATGATCAAGAATCTTAAGAGTCATCCTCGCCATGGTTAAAAGACCTTCTCCTCATCTACTAGCTGCATAAAGATCTCCTTCTTCTCCATGCAATAATGTGCAACTATCTCACCTAAAGAATGGTCCATCTAAGCAGGAATAAATAGTTTACCTATGATTACTATCACTAAAATTAAACCTATCCCCCACTAGTCAATCTTGTTCTAATACTCACTAGATGAATGATAATCCCTAATTGATACTATGATATAACAATCCTAATGATCCTCTACCACCCAACCAATCCATAATACCGTGATAAACCCACCATCTCCCATCTAAATGTAATGGAGTTGGTGAATAACACCACGATGCTCCGTGGTCGCCACTCCTTCCACACTACCACTAACGTAAGGTAAAAGAGCCTTACCACAATGGGTGGTGTAAGGGATAGGATCCCTTGGCCATACCATCACCAATGGGGTGCCTAAACCTTCATGGCCTTATGGAATGTAGACCTAAACCTAAAGATAAACTAAATAAAATTAAACACCACCACTCTATATAACCTCTCTTGTGGTGGCTCATAGAAGAATACTATTAGTATGGTCCTAGTGCACCAATAAGTCAAACTAAAATAAAATAAACTAAATTAAAATAAATCAAACCTAAACCTAAATCTAAAATAAACTAAACATAAACCTAAACCTAATATAAATAAAATAAAATAAACCAAGAAATAAAACCAAAAAATAAAACCTATAATAAAAAACTTAAAACCTAAACCTAAAAATTAAAATAAAAATATATACCTAAACCTAAAAAAAAATAAAAACAAAACTAAACTAAAAAATAAACCTAAACCCTAAGAACCCTTAACCCTAAAGCTAAAGCCTAAACCCTAAACTAACCCTAAACCCTAAACCCTCAAAACCCTAAACCCTAAAGCCTAAACATTAAACACTAAATCCTAAACTTTGACCCCTAACCCTAAACCTTAAAAACCTAAACCCTAAATACCTAAACCATAAACCCTAACCCAAAACCCTAAAACCTAAAAGCACAAACACTAAAACCCTAAACCCTAAACCCTAATCCCTAAACCCTAAACCTAAACCTAAAGTAACTAAATAAATTAAAAAAAATAAATTGAAAACCTAAAACCTAATAAACCTAAACCCTAAGAATGGGTAGAACCTGATAAAACATCACCATAACCTAGTCTAGACTATGGAGATGAAAATATCATAAAATAGGTGTTGATATCAAACTAATTATGGTGGAAAACAAAATAAAAATGGTGGTGATAAAATAATATGATGGTGGATCTCGCTACTGAACTATGGGATCCTAAAATAAGAATCAATACTAACTATGTCTTTATAAAAATCTAACCTATGCATGCTCAACCTATGTCATAGCTTGTGTCTTAAAAACTTCACTTGGTTGATAAATAAGAAAAGAAATGTTGAATCTGAATTTATTCTATGTTAAAAAGAACCCAAAAACCCTAAACCTAAACTAAACCTAAACTAAATAAAATGAACGAAATTAAAAATCAACCTAAACTAAAAAAAACTAAAAATAAACAAAAAATAAAAATCTAATAACTAAACGTAAAAAAATAAAATAAAAACCTAAACCTAAACCTAGAAATTAAAAATAAAACCTAAATTTTTTTTAAAAAAAACTAAACTACAAAATAAACCTAAACCTAAAAAATAAACAAAAATAAATAATCCTAAAATAAATAATCCTAAAATAAATAAGTAAAACTAAGTAAAAATAAAAAATAAACTAAGATAAAATAAATAAAAGATAAACTATATTAACATAAACCTACCGGTTTACTTAATTAAAAAAAACCCCCAAAACCCAAAACCTAAAACCCTAGACCCTAAAACCTAAACCCTAAACATTAAACCCTAAAACTAACCCTAAACCTACAACCTAAACCCCAAACCCTAAACTCTAAACCCTAAATCACAAACCCTAAACCCTAAAACCTAAACTAACCTAAACCCTAAACCTAAACCTAAACTTAAACCAACCTATAACCTAACCCTAATTTTAAACCTAAACCCTAAATTTTAAACTATAAACTTAAAACCTAAACCCTAAACTAACCTAAACTCCTAAACACTAAACCATAAAACCTTGAACCTAAAGCCCTAAACCTAAACTATCCCTGAACCCTAAGCTAAGCCTAAACCCTAAACCTTGAACCCTCAAATCCCTAAACCCTAGAGCTTAAAAATTAAACCCTAAACTCAAAACCCTAACCCTAAACACTAAACCCTAAAACCCTAAACCATAAACCCTAAAAGCATAAACCATAAAACCCTAAACCTTAAACCTTAAACTCTAAACACTAAACTTAAACCCAAACCCTAAACCCAAAACCCTACCTAAAGTAATTAAATAACTTATAAAATGAACCTAAACCCTAAAACCTAATAAACCTAAACCTTCAGAATGGGTTGAACCTTCACAGTAAGAACATCATGGTTAACTAGGCTCAGTCTAGATCTTATGATGGAGGTGAAAGCAGAGGTGGCAATTATCGCAGTGGTGTTCAGCGATCTAGAGGTGCTGGTGGATGGAGGTGGTGGTCAGAGCAGTGGTGGTTATGGAGGCAGGAGGAGTGACGAAGGTTACAGCCATGGTGGTGGGGGAGGAAGAGATAGGGGATATGATGGTGGATCCTACTACTCGAGAGGTCTGGAGGATTCTAATGAAAACTGGAGAAACTGAAGAATGGTCAATCTGATCTGCTTCTTATGTAACTATGTCTTTACCATAGAGACAATTCTAGTTATCTAGGGTTTTTGATTTACTCTATGCATGCTCTTTTTTATCTATCTCAATACTTCTGTCTTAGAAAACTTTGTGTGTTACTTGGTTGATGAAATCGAAAAGAAGAAATGTTGAATATGGATTTATTCTTTATTAAAATTAAAACCAAAAACCCTAAACCCTAAATTAAAACCTAAACCCTAGACCTAAAACTTAAACCCTGAACCCTAAACCCTAAACCCTAATCACTAAAAACCCTAAACCCTTAAGCCTAATCCCCAAATCCTAAACCTTAAAACCCTAAACTTAAACCATAAAACCTAAACCCTAAACCCTAAACTAAAACCTAAACCCTAGACCTAAAACCTAAACCCTAAACCCTAAACCCTAATCACTAAAAACCCTAAACCCTAAAGCCTAATCCCCAAATCCTAAACCTTAAAACCCTAAACCCTAAACCTTAAACCATGAAACCTAAACCCTAAACCCTAAACCCTAAACCTTAAACCCTAAATCTAACCTAAACCCTAAATCCTAAACCTTAAACCCTAAAAGCTAAAACCTAAACCTAACTAAATAAAACCTAAAATAAATAAATTAAAACCTAAACCAAAATTATAAAATAAAATAAAATAAAACCTAAACTAAAACCTAAACCTAAACCTAAACCTAATCCTAAAATAAAATAAAAAATAAGAACTAAATTAAGATATAATAAATAAAACCTAAAATAAACTAAAAATATGAAACCTAACAACAACAATAAGTTTTAATTCACTACGTATTGGCTACATGAATCCTTCGTCTCCATTGTGTTCTATTATGTGTCAAATTCTCATTTACTTCAAGTATACTAAGGTCAATTTTTATACATCTTAACCATGCCTTTTGAGGTCTAGCTCTACCTTTCTTAACATAAGGCAAATCTAATGCAGCTACTCTCTTAACCGAGTCATTGGGCGACCGACACATAATTAGGCCAAACCATCTAATGAGACTCTCTCTAATCTTATCTGCCACTGGAGATACTCTAACTTTTTCTCGAACATACTCATTTCACCTTCTATCTCTAATTGTAAAGCAACTCATCCACCTGAGCATCCTCATCTCTGCAACACTTAACTTGGTCACATGCTTCTCTTTTATTGGCCAACATTCTGCACCATAAATCATTATAGGTCTTACCACCATCTTATAAAATTTTCCCTTAAGTTTAAGTAGTACTTTTCTATCACACAACAGGCCAGATGCATTCCTCCACTTCAACCATCCAACTTGAATTTTGCTAATAACATCTCCATTTATTTCACCATCATTTTGAATAATATAGCCTAAAAATTTGAATCGCTCACTCTTTTTTAATGAGTTGTTCACCTAATGTCACAACACTACCACTATAACTTCTACAACTAAAATTACTCTCCATATATTCAATTTTAGATCTACTTAAACAAAAACCTTTAGACTCTAAGGTTGACCTTCATAATTGAAGTTTCTCTTGGACTCCCTCTCTAGTATTATCAACAATAAGAATGTCATCAGCAAAAAGCATACACCAAGGTACATCTTCTTGTAAATGCCTAGTAAGAACATCCATAACTACAATAAAAGGATAAGGGCTTAAAGCTAATCCTTGATGTAATCCAAATAAATAATATTTTGTCAATCGCCCTTGTGTTTGGACACAAGTAATAGCTTTAGTATACATCCTTAATGACTTGAATATAACCAATGTTAACTCCTATTTTCGATAACTCTCCAAAGAACATCTCTTAAAACTTTTCCATAAGCTTTTTCTAAATAAATAAATATCATATGTAGATCCTCTTTGCTTTCTCTATACTTCTCCATCAAACCTCTTAACAAATGTTTAACATCCATAGTAGATTTACCTAGCACAAAACCAAACTAATTGTGAAACTTTTATATCACATCATAACCTATGCTCAATTACACTCTCCCATAATTTTAATGTGTGACACATTAACTTAATTCCTCTATGATTTGCACACTCTTATGCACCACCTTTATTCCTAAATATAGGAATCAACAAAATCTTTCTCCACTTATTTGGCATATTTTAGTCTTTAAAATAACATTAAAAAGATTTCTAAGCCAAGAAATTTCATTCTCTCCTAAACATTTCCACACTTCTATTGGATATCATCAGGTCCTACTATTTTTCCACATTTCATTTTCTTGAAAGCTTCTCTAACTTCAGATATACTAATACGATGATAAAAACAAAATTCTTTATTTTTGTTTAAGGTATTAAGGTTGCAAAAATCAATCATATTTTCAAATCCTTCACTGAAAAGTTTTGTCAAAATACCTCATCCACCTATTTTCAATATCCTTTTATAAGAAAACTTCTCCTATCTCTTTGGTTAGCAAACTTATACATACATCTTTCACCTTCTTTGATATCTAATTTATTATTTAAATCACTAAAAGCCAAATTTTTTGCATCATATATTTCTTTCTTAGAATCTCTACATGCCACTTTATAGTTTTCTCAATTCTTCAAGTTTTTACATCTAAACCAAGTTTTATAACAACACCTCTTATTTTTTATTTTTTCTTGCACATTCTGACTCCACCACCAACTATTAAAAGAAGCTTTTCCTTTTGATTCTCCAAGAACATTTTTAGCCACTTGCTACTTTTTCCCACATAACATTAGCTTCCTTATGAACATCCCAAATTCTAATCTCTTGTAGCTTGCTCTTAAAAATATTTTTATTAGTGTTCTTTAAGTGTCCCCATCTAATCCTAGGACAATAATTTGATTTATGTTTCATCTTCTAATCTTTCATCTTAAAATCTAAGACTAATAATCGATGTTGGTTATTTAAACTTTCACTTGGAATGACCTTACAATCTTTACAATCTAAACAATCTATTTTTCTTATCAGAAAATAATCAAAATGTGTTTTACTAGATCCATTTTTATAAGTAATAATATGCTCATCACTTTTCTTAAATAAAGTATTAGCAACTACAAAATCATAGGCTAAAGTAAAATCTAATATAGTCCTACCTTCTTCATTAGGCACTCCAAATCAATAACCACCATGAATACTTTTAAAATCTTCTACCACTCTACCAACATGTCCATTTAAACCTCCTCCAATAAATACTTTTTCTTCAAGAGGTATCTTCTGTATTAATCCTTCTAATTCATTCCAAAATTTTTCTTTTGAGCTTACATCCAAACCTACTTGAGGAGCATAAACACTTATAACATAAAAAATATTATTATCAACAATAATCTTTAAAGCTATAATTCTATCTCCACATCTTTTAATATTTATAACATTATCCTTCAAACTTTTATCTATAATCATACCTATGTTATTTCTAATTCAACTTCTACCTAAATACCAAAGTTTAAAACCTAAACTATCAATCTCTTTTGCTTTCTCCCTAACCAATTTAGTTTCTTGAACACATAAAATATTTATCTTTCTATGAACCATGATATTTATTAATTCCATTAGTTAACCTGTAAGAGTACCTATATTCCAAGTTCCTAACCTAATTCTAGTTTCATGGACTAACTTCTTTGCTCGCATCCATCCATAATGTGGTATCCCTTGCTTATTTAACACTACACCTGGACATCGATGCAGCGGCCCTTGCACATTTTTCACTATATTCAGGCCATACAGAGCATCATTTCCATGGGACGCTCTCACATTAACACAATGTTTTAAAGGATTCATGTCATGATTATTTCAACAAGTTTTACATAAATAAAATAAAAACTAAACCTAAAATAAAAATAAAATAAACCTAAAATAAAAACTAAATAAAAACATAACCTAAAAAATAAACTTAAAAATAAATAAAAAATAATACCTTAACCTAAAATAAAAATAAAATAAACTTACAACTAAACTAAAATAAACTAAACTAAATTAAAATAAATAAAACCAAAACTTAAGCCTAAAATAAACTAAACCTAAACCATAAATATAATAAAATAAAATAAAAATAATCCTAAAAATAAACAAAAAATAAAACCTAAAATAAAATCTAAAACCTAACCTATAAAAAAATAAAATAAAACCTAAACTAAACCTAAATTAAAATTAAAACCTAAACCTAAAAAAAAATAAAATAAAATAAAACTAAACCTAAAACTTAAAACTAAAAAAAAAACTAAAATACAAAACCTAAACTAAAATAAATAAACCTAAAACAAATAAACTAAACTAAATAAAAATAAAAATAAAAAATAAAATAAATTAAAATAAATATAAAATAAACTAGATAAATTAAATAAAACTAAACCTACGAGTTTATTTAATTTTTTTTAAAAAAAAAGAATCTTAACCCTCAACCCTAAACCCTAAAACTAACCCTAAACCCTGAACCCTGAATCCTAAACCCTAAACCTTGAACTTTAAAACCATAAATCGTAAACCCTAAACTATAAACCATAAACCCTTAACCCTAAAACCCAAACCCTAAACCCTAAACCAAAAACCCAAAACACCAAAAAAAGCTAAACCTAAACTAAATAAAACCTAAAAATAAAATTAATAAAAAAACCTAAACTTAAATAAAATAAATAAAATTAAATAAAATAAAACCTAATGTAAAACCTTAACCTAAACCTAAACGTAAAAGTAAAATAAATGAAAAAACTAAACTAAAATAAAATAAATAAAAACCTAAACTAAACTAAAAAATAAAATAAACCTAAATAAAATAAAAATTAAATGTAAAATTAAAATAAAATAAACCTAAAATAAAATAAAATAAAACTAAATAAAAACCTAAGCATAAAAAATAAACCTAAAAATAAAACCTAAAAAAACCTAAACTTAAAATAAATAAAATAAAATAAACCTAAACCTATACTAAAATAAACTAAACAAAGATAAATAAAACCTAAACCTAAACTTAAATTAAACTAAACCTGAACCCTAAACTAAATAAATTAAATAAATTAAAAATAAACCTAAACCTAAACTAAAAAATAAAACCTAAAAATAAACCTAAAATAAAAATCTAAAACCTAAACCTAAAAAAATAAAATAAAAACCTCAACATAAACCTAAAAATAATAAATAAAACCTAAACCTATAAAATAAAACTAAACAAAAAAATAAGCATAAATCTAAACTTAAAAAATAAAATAAAATAAAAAACTTAAACTAGAATAAATAAAGTAAAAATAAATTAAACTAAATAAAAATAAAAAATAAACATAAATAGAAAATCAGATAAACTAAAATAAATAAAAAAATAAACTAAATAAACTAAATAAACTTAGTCCTATCGGTTTACTTAATTATAAAAAAAGTCCCTATACCCTAGACCCTAAAACTAATCCTAAACCCTAAACTCTAAACCTACAACCCTAAACCCTAAACCATAAAAACATGAAGACCTAAACCTAAACTAAATAAAATAGAAAACTAAAATAAATAAAAAAACCAAAACCTAAATAAACAAAAAACCTAAACTAAAACATAAACCTAAACGTAAAAAAAAAAAAAAATTTAAAACTAAAGAAAAATAAAATAAATAAAAACCTAAACTAAACTAACAAAATATAATAAACCTAAAATAAAATAAAATAAAATAAATACTAAATAAAAACCTAAACTTAAAAAATAATTCTAAAAATAAAACCTAAAAATAAATAAAAAATTATTCCTAAACCCTAAACTAAAAAAAATCTAAACCTAAAATAAATAAAATAAAATAAACATAAACCTAAATAAAAATAAACTAAAATAAAATAAATAAAACCTAAACCTAAACCTAAAAGAAATTGAACCTAAACCATAAACAAAATTAGATAAAATAAATTAAAAATAAACCTAAACCTAACTTAAAAAATAAAACCTAATAATAAACCTAAAAAAATACCTAATACCTAAACCTAAAAAAATAAAATAAAAATCTAAACCTAAACCTAAAAATAAAAATAAAACCTAAACCTAAAAACAAAATAGAAATAATATTAAACTAAAAAAATAAAACTAAGCCTAAACCTAATCCTAAAAAAGAAATCAAAATAAAAAACCTAAAATAGATAAACTAAAATAAATAAAAAAAACAAACATAAATAGAAATAAAAATTGATATAAACTAAATAAATTAAATAAATCGAAACCTATGAGTTTACTTTATTATGAAAGAAGAACTTTAACCCTAAACCCTAAACCCTAAACCCTAAGTAACTTAAAACCATAAACCCTAAACCTTAAACACTAAAACCTAAACATAAATCCTAAAAACCTAAAACCTCAACCTAAACTAAATAAAATAAAAAAATAAAATAAAATAAAAACCTAAACTAAAACCTAAACTTAAACCTAAACCTAAACCTAAACCTAAATGTAAATATATGTTAAAATAAAAAATAAAAACCTTAACTAAACTAAAAAATACAATAAACCTAAAAATTAAAAACCTAATAAAATAAAAACTAAATGTTAAATAAAAATAAAAAAAAACCTAAAAGAAAATAAAATAAAAACTAAATAAAAACTTAAACAGAAAAAACAAACCTAAAAATAAAACCTAAAAATAAATAAAAAATAAAACCTAAACCTTAAACTAAAAAAAAAATCTAAACCCAAAACAAACTAAATAAAATAAACCTAAACCTAAACTAAAAACTAAATAAAATAAATAAAACCTAAACCTAAACCAAAACTAAAAAATAAAAAATAAAACTAAAATAAACCTAAACCTAAACCAAAAAAATTAAACCAAAAAAAATAATCCTAAAAAAATCTAAAATATAAAAGTAAAAAATAAAAAAAAACTTCAACCTAAACCTAAACATAAAAAAATAAAACCTAAACCTATAAAATAAACTAAAATAAACTCAACTAAAAATAAGCATAAACCTAAACCTAAAACTAAAATATAAAAAATAAACTAAAATAAATAAAACTAAAATAAATAAACTAAAAAAATAAAATTAAAAAAAACATAAATAAATAAAATAAAATAAATAAAAAATAAACTAAATAAACTAAATAAACCTAAACCCTAAACCCTAAACCCTAAGGTCTAAACCTACAACCCTCAACCATAAACCCTAAACCCTAAATCCTAAAAAATCGTAAACCCAAAACCCTAAACCCTAAACCCAAAACCCAAAACCCTAAACCCTAAACCCTAAAACCTATAACCCTAAACCCTAAACCGTAAACCCCAAACCTTAAGCCTAAATCCTAAACCCTAAACCCTAAACCCTAAATCATAAAAACCTAAAAGCTTAAACCTAAACTAAACTAAACAAAAAATAAAATAAATAAAAAAAACTTAAACATAAATAAAATAAAAACCTAAATTAAAGCTTAAACCTAAACCTAAACCAAAACGTAAAAATAAAATAAAATAAAAAATAAATACTAAACTAAAATTAAATAAAATAAAAACCTAAACTAAATTAAAAAAAGAAAATAAACCTAAAATTAAACTCCTAAGTAAAATAAAAACCAAACATAAAATAAAAATAAAATTCACTTAAAATAAAATAAAAGAAAAACTAAATAAAACCTAAACCTAAAAAATAAACCTAAAAATAAATAAAAAATAAAACCTAAACCCTAAACAAAAAAACCTAAACCTAAAATAAATAAAGTAAAATAAACCTAAACTTGAACTAAAATAAACTGAAATAAATTAAATAAAACCTAAACTTAAACCAAAAATAAACTAAACCTAAACCCTAAACTAAATAAAATAAAATAAAATAAAAATAAACCTAAACCTAAACTAAAATATTAAACCTATAAATAAACCTAAAATAAAAACCTAAAACCTAAACCTAAAAAAATAAAAAAAAACTTCAACCTAAACTTAAAAATAAAAAAATATAACCTAAACCTAAAAAATAAAATAAAAATAAAACCAAATAAAAAATAAACATAAACCTAAACCTAAAAAATAAACTGAAATAGTAAAGCTAAATTAAAATAAATAAGCTAAACTAAATAAAAATATAAAATATATTTAAATAAACAAAATAAAATAAACTAAAATAAATAAAAAATAAACTAAATAAACTAAATAAACCTAAACCTATCGGTTTACTTAATTTTTTTTAAAAAAGACCCTAAACCCTAAACCTTAAACCCTTAACCCTAAATCCTAAACCCTAAACCCTAAACCCTAAAACTAACCCTAAACCCTAAATTCTAAACCTACAACCCAAAATCGTAAACCATAAAAAACCCAAAACCCGCAACCATAAATCCTAAACCCTAAACCCTAAACCCTAAACACTAAAACCTACAACCCTAACCCCATACCCTAAACCCTAAACCCTAAAATATAAAAACCTAAAAACCTAAACCTAAACTAATTAAAATTAAAAAATAAAATAAACAAAAAACCAATACTTAAATAAAATAAAAACCTAAACAAAAACATAAACCTAAACTTACATAAAAAATAAAATTAAAAAAATATCAACTAAAATAAATTAAATAAAAACCTAAACTAAACTAAAATAATAAAATTAACCTAATATAAAATAAAATATAAACTAAATAAAAACCTAATCTTAAGAAATAAATCTAAAAATAAAACCAAAAACCCATAAAAAAATAAAACCTAAGCCATAAACTAAAGAAAAAAAACTAAACCTACAACAACAACAACAACAACAAGCCTTAATCCCACTAGGTGGGGTCGGCTACATGAATCCTTCGTCTCCATTGTGTCCTATTATGTGTCAAATTCTCATCTAATTCAAGTATATTAAGATCATTTTTTATACATCTTAACCAAGTCTTTTTAGGTCTACCTCTACCTTTCATAACATAAGGCAAATCTAATGCATCTATTCTCCTAATCTCATTGATGGTCGACGCTTATGTGGCCAAACCATCTAAGATTCTCCCTAATCTTATCTACCACTGAGCTACTCCAACTTTTCCAACATACTCATTTTGCATTCTATCTCTCTAGTAAAGCCACTCATCCACCTAAGCATCCTCATCTCTGTAACTTAACTTAGTCTTATGCTTCTTGGCCAAACATTCGCACTATAAGTCATTGGTCTTACCACCATCTTATAAAATTTTCCCTTAAGTTTAAGTGGAACTTTTCTATCACATAATAGGCCGATGCATTCTCTCCACTTCAACCATCCAACTTGAATTCTACTAATAACATCTCCATCTATTTCACCATCATTTTGAACAATAGAGCCTAAATATCTCAATCACTCACTCTTATTAATGACTTGATCACCTAAAGTCACAACACTATCACTAAAACTTCTACAACTAAAATTACACTCCATATATTCAGTTTTAGATCTACTTAAATGAAAACCTTTAGACTCTAAAGTTGACCTCCATAATTCAAGTTTATGTTGGACTCTCTAGTCTTATCAACAAGAAGAATGTCATCAAGAAAAAAAGCATACACCAAGGTACATCTTCTTGTAAATGCCTCGTAAGAACATCCATAACTAAAGTAAAAGATAAGGGCTTAATGTTGATCCTTGATGTAATCCAAATAGGAAAATATTTTGTCAAACCTCCTTGTGTTTGGACACAAGTAAACTCTAGTATACATATCCTTAATGACTTGAATATAACCAATATTAACTCCTTTGCTCTAGAACTCTCCAAAGAACATCTCTTGAGACTTTATCATAAGCTTTCTAAATCAATAAATATCATATGTAGATCCTTCTTACTTTCTCTATGCTTCTATTAAACCTCTTAACAAATGTATAGCATCCATAGTAGATCTACCCGCATGAAACCAAACTTGTGAGAAACTGTATCACATCGTAATCTATGCTCAATAACTCTCTCCCATAATTTTAATGTATGGCACATTAACTTAATTCCTCTATAATTTGCACACTCTTGTGCATCACCTTTATTCTTAAATATAGGAACCAATAACTCTTTCTCCACTCATCCGCATCTTTTAGTCTTTAAAATAACATTAAAAAGATTTGTAAGCTAAGAAATTCCTTGATCTCCTAAACATTACCACACATCTATTGGAATATTATCCTATCGCTTCCACATTTCATTTTCTTTAAAGCTTCACTAACTTGATTTACTAATAAATAAAAAAATGAAATTCTCTATTTTGTTTAGGTATTAAGGTTGCTAAAATCAATCATACTTTCAGATCCTTCATTGAAAAGTTTATCAAAATATCTCATCCACCTATTTTCAATATCTTTTCTAAGAAAAGCACTTTATTATTTTCATCCTTAATACCCCTCACTTGAACTATGTCTTTTCTCCTATCTCTTTGCTTGGCTAACTTATACATACATCTTTCACCTTCTTTGGTATCTAATCTATTATATAAATCACTAAAAGATAAATTTTTTGCATCATATATTGCTTTCTTAGAATCTCTACGGACCACTTTATATCTTTCCCAATTCTCAAAATTTTTACATCTAAACCAAGTTTTATAACAATGCTTCTTATTTCTTATCTTTTCTTGCACACTCTGACTCCACCACCAACTATTCTTATTAAAAGAAGCTTTTCCTTTTGATTCTCCAAGCAAATCTTTAGCAACTTGCTTAATTTCACTTGATATTTTTCCCACATAACGTTAGCTTCTTTATGAACACCCCAAATTCTAATATCTTGTAGGTTGCTCTTAAAAATATTTTTATTTGTGTTCTTTAAGTGTCCCCATCTAATCCTAGGACAATAATTTAGTTTATTTTTCTCTTACAATCTTTCATCTTAAAATCTAAAACTAATAGATGTTGGGTACTTAAAATTTCACTTGGTATGACCTTACAATCTTTACAATTTAAACGATCTATTTTTCTTATCAGAAAATAATCAATCTGTATTTTACTAGATCCATTTTTATAAGTAATAATATGTTCATCTCTTTTCTTAAAAAAAGTATTAGCAACTACAAAATCATAAGCTAAAGCAAAATCTAATATAGTCTTACCTTCTTCATTAGTCACCCAAATCCATAACCACCATGAATACTTTTAAAATCTTCTACTGCTCTACCAACATGTCCATTTAAATCTCCTCCAATAAATATTTTTCTTCAAGAGGTATTGTATTAATCCCTCTAATTCATTGCAAAATTTTTCTGCTTACCTCCAAACCTACTTGAGGAGCATAGACACTTATAACATTGATAATCTTAGTATCAACAATAATCTTTAAAGCTATAATTCTATCTCCACATCTATTAATACTTATAACATTATCCTTCAAACTTTTATCTATAATCACACCTACACCATTTCTAGTTCGACTTTTACTAATACCAAAGTTTAAAACCTAAACTATCAATCTCCTTGGCCTTCTCACCAACCCATTTAGTTTCTTGAACACATAAAATATTTATCTTTCTATGAACCATAATATCTATTAATTCCATTAATTTACTTGTAAGAGTACCTATATTCCAAGATCTAAACCTAAAATAAACAAAATAAAATAAACCTAAACTTAAATAAAAATAAATTTAACTAAAATAAATAAAACCTAAATGTAAACTTAAAATAAACTGAACCTAAACCATAAATGAAATAGAATAAAATAAACTAAAAATAAACCTGAAGCTAACTTAATAAATAAAACCTAAAAGTAAACCTAAAATAAAAACTTAAAAACCTAAACCTAAAAATCTAAAATAAAAACCTAAACATAAACCTAAATATGAAAAAGAAAATCTAAACCTAAAAAATAAAATAAAATTCATACTAAATGAAAAATTAAGCATAATCTTAAATCTAAAAACAAAAAAAAAACAAAACTAAAAGAAATTAACCTAAAATAAAGAAATTAAACTAAAATAAATAAATAATATACCTAAATAAATTATAAATAAATAAACTAAAATAACCTAAACTTACTGGTTTACTTAATTAAAAAAAATTCCCTAAACCTTAAACCCTAAACCCAAAACTCTAAACCCTAAATCCTAAACCCCAATCCCTAAACCTAAAACCCTAAAACTAACCCTAAACCTTAAACCATAAACCCTAAACTTACAACCTTAAACCTTAAATGCTAAAAAACCTTCAACCCAAAACCTAAAATCCTAAACCCTGAACCCTAAACCCTAAACCCTAAAACCCTAAACCTTAAACCCTAAACTGTAAACTTACAACCCAAAACCTACAACCCTAAACCCTAAACCTTAAGCCATAAACCTTAAACACTAAAAACTGAAAAACCTAAAACTAAACTAAATAAAACCAAAAAAATAAAATAAATAGAAAAATCTAAGCCTAAATAAAATAAATAAAATAAAATAAAATAAAAAACTAAGCCTAAAACAAACCTAAACTAAAAAAAATAACAAAAAAAATAAAACTAAACTAAAATAAACTAAATAAAAACCTAAACTAAACTAAAAAAATAAAATTGACCAAAAAATAAAAAACCTAAATAAAATAAAAACTAAATGTAGAATAAAGTAAAATAAGCCTAAAATAAAATAAAATAAATACTTAATAAATACCTAAACTTAAAAAATAAACCTAAAAATGAAACCTAAAAATAAATAAAAAATAAAACCTAAACCCTAAACTCAAAAAAAAAAAAACACCTCAACCTAAAATAAAATAAAATAAACCTAAATCTACACTAAAATAACTAAACAAAAAAAATAATACCTAAACCTAAACCTAAAATAAACTAAACCTAAACCTAACCCAAAGCCCTATATAAAATAAAATAAAATAAAAATAATCCTAAACTTAAAAAAAATAAAATAAAATCCTAAACTTAAACCTAAAAATAAAAAAAAAACTAAACTTAAAAAATAAAAAAAAATAAAACTACACTAAAACCCTAAAATAAAATCTAAAAAATAAACTAAAATAAATAAACCTTAAATAATTAAACTAAATAATAATTAAAAATAAACCTAAATAAAAATAAAAAATAAAATAAACTAAAACAAATAAACTAAATTAATCTAAACCTACCGATTTACTTAAGTTAAAAAAAATACCTAAACCCTAAACCCTAAACTCCAAACCCTAAAATAAAAATAAATTAAAATAAAATAAAAAACCTAAACTAAAAAAATAAACTAAAATAAAAAACCTAAACTAAAATAAATAAACCTAAAATAAATAAATTAAACTAAATAAAAAAATAAACTTATATGAGAAAATAAATAGACATAAATAAATAAAATATAATAAATTAACTAAGTAAACATAAACCTACTAATATACTTAATTATTTTAAAAAACCCTAAACCCTAAAACTAACCCTAAACCCTAAACCATATACCAACAATCCTAAACCCTAAAGCTTAAACCCTAAACCCTAAAACCCTAAACCTTAAACCCTAACCCTAAACCATAAACCCTAAACCCTAAAACCCTAAAACCCTAAGCCCTAAACCCTAAACCCTAAAACCCTAAACCTTAAACCCTAAACCCTAAACCCTAAAACCTATAACATTAAACCCTAAACTCCAAACCCTAAACCCTAAACTAAAAACCATAAACTAACCCTAACCCCTAAACCCTAAACCCTAAAACCTACAACACCAAACCCTAAACCCCAAACCCTAAACCCTAAAGCCTAAACCCTAAACCCTAAACCCTAAACATACCATAAACCTTAAACCCTAAATTAGCCATAAACTCTAAGAGTGGGTTGAACCTTGATGGCAAGAACATCACCATAAAATAGCTTAGTCTAGATCTGGCAGTGGAGGCGAAGGCGAGGCTGTGGTTATCATAGTGGTGGTGAGGGATCAGGAGGTGCTGGTGGGTATGGAGGCGGTGGTCGAAGTAGTGGTGGTTATGGAGGCAGGAGAAGCAACAGAGGCTATAGCCATGGTGGTGGCTGAGGGAGAGATTGGGGATATAATGGCGATCCTACTACTTAAGAGGTAGGGGCGGTTCTAATGGGAACTAGAGAAACTAAAAAATGATCGATCCAATCTGCTGCTTATGGAACTGTGCCTTTAAAGTAGAGACAGTTCAACTTATCTAGGGTTTTTGATTTTCTCTATGGGTGCTCATTTTTGATCTATATCATCACGTGTGTCTTAGAAAATTTAGGGTGTTACTTGGTTGATGAAATCAAAAAGAAGAAATGTTGAATTTGAATTTGTTCTCTCTTAAAAAAATAAAACTAAAACTCTTAACCCTAAACCCTAAACCCTAATCCCTAAACTAAAACTTAAACCCTAAACCCTAAACACTAAAGCCCAAATCATAATCCCTAAACCCTAAACCCTAAACCCACAACTCTAAACCCTAAAGAGCTAAAGGCCTAAACCTAAACTAAATAAAACCTAAAATTAAAATAAAAAACTAAACCAAAATAAAATAATAAAATAAAATAAAAATATAAACTAAAACCTAAACCAAAACCTAAGACTGAACATAAACCTCATCCTAAAAAGAAAATAAAAAAAATAAAATCTGAACTAAAATAAAATAAATAAAAAAACTTAACTAAACTAAAAAATAGAAAACCTAAATAAAATCAAAACTAAACCTAAAATAAAATCAAAATAAACCTAAAATAAAATAAAATAAAATATAAACTAAATAAAAACATAAACCTAGAAAATAAACCTAAAAAAATAATAAATAAAACCTAAACCCTAAACTAAAAAAACACTAAACCTAAAATAAAAATAAAATAACCCTAAACCTAAACTAAACTTAGTAAAACCTAAACCAAAATTAAATAAAATAAAATAGACTAAAACTAAACCTTAACCTAAACTAAAAAATGAATGACAGGAATCAATCAATCCGACCAGAAAAATTACAGAAAGCTTCAAGCTATGGAAGAAAGAACGAATATTCTCCAAAGTAGGATGACGTAAAGTGAACTTACCCAATAATGTAAATTAAAATGGCTTTGCAAGCCTTTCCTCAACCAGATCAGAACACATTATTGTGGGCATGCCCCGAAAGGAAGTCAAAATAAATTCAAGAGACTCACTAGTGTAATTAGCTTTACCAGTAAGAACATCCTTGAATGATTTCAAAGCCAGTGATGGATTTATGCCGTAAACTGTAGAGAGCCGTAATCCATAGCTGAGCACATAATAGGATTTCCCCATGGAGAAGCAAAAATTACAGCCATAATCAACAGGGGTGCATCATGCGATCAGCTAAATTCCATCGAGCTTTCCCAATTGGAAGTAACAACCAGATTTTCCATAAAAAAGACCATGTCTTCTGTAAATGAAATTAAAAAAATGTTGACTATAGACGCCAAGAAAGTGTTTTCCTATATCTCCTCAAACTTCTAAAAGTTGAATATCATCGTCCACTACTGCTGTTCCACATTTCAAGGATTTGAAATGGTTTTGTTAAAGGGTGATCCATTACTGATAATGTTCTATTAGCCCAAGAGATGATTCATGATTTGAAAGCCAAAGTTTGAGGTGGTAACCTGCTTTTTAAGCTTGACATTTCAAAAGCCTACAAAAATATTGGTTGGGTTTTCTGTTATAAAATTCTGGCTTTATTTCAATTTTCTAATCAAGTTATTACTTTAATTAAGAATGGGATTGAGAATTCTTGCTTTTATATTCTTTTTGATGCTGAAGTGAATGGATTTTTCTCCTCTTCTCATGGGTTAAGGCAAGGTGACCTTCTTTCTCCTGCTCCTTTCATTATTGTTGTGGAATATCTCTCTAGATGTCTTGAGCATATGTTTAGTAGAATGCCTCACATGTTCTATAGAACCATTGGTGGGTTTTCCATTTCTCATCTTAGTTTTGCTGATGATTTCATTATATTTTGCAATGCCTCGACTCATTACATTAAAAAATTATGTAAGTTCTTAAATCACTATGGTAGCAAGAGTGGCTTGAATATTAATAGTGATAAAAGTTATTTTATTACTCACTCTTCTATCTCCTTATCTAAGATCAGTGTTATTAGGAATATTACGGGCTTCTTTCATCAAAATCTCCCTATCAAATACCTAGGGACTCCCTTATATAGAGGCATGAAAAGATCTTCTTTATTTGATGAAGTTATTCAAAAATTAATAAGAAAATATCTTCTTGGAAATATCATTTACTCTCGTTTGGTGTTAGAGTTATCTTCATCAAAAGTACCCTTTGCTCTTTGCCTATTTATCTCTTGTCTACTATTGTCCATACTCATTATATTATTTAAAAGATTAATAGACTTTTAACAAAGTTTTTTGGGGGTCTAATACATCTACCAAAAGATTACATTGGGCTAGCTGACATAACTATTGTGGTACCAATAATGAAGGTGGCTTGGGTTACAAAACCTTAGAGGAATTTATTAATTGTTTTTCCTATAAAATGTGGTGGAACTTTAAAAATGAAGATAACTATTTGTCAAAGTTTATGCACGATAAATATTTTTTGGGCAAACACCCCCTCATTTGTGTTTTTAAATGTGGGGAATCTCCTGTCATGGAGAATGATTTGTAGTATCAAATGGAGTGCTGAGAATTTAATTTCCTAGGGTATCAATTCTGGTTTCTCCTTTTTTTGGCAAGGAAACTGGCTTGGTCAAAGCTCTATTGATTCCCTTCTTAATACTCATTCTACTATGTTGCTTATGGTTCATCAGTTACTTATTAATAATAATTGGGATGTGACTCAATTGAATAACCTTGTCCCTAATGTGATCATTAAAAAATTTCTCAAAATTTTCCCTCACCCTAATGAACCCGACCAAATTCTTTTCAAAATCTCTTCTTCTGGAGATATTGTTTCTAAGGATGTTTTATAGTTTGTCAGACTTAAATATCAAGACTCTTTGGTTTTTACCAAAATATGGAATAATAGTGTCCCCAATTCATTTTCGGTCTTAACTTAATGCATTCTTAAGCATTATATCCCTATGGATGTTACTCTTTTAAAAAAAAGGATTCCACCTCCCCTCTAAATGTCATTGTTGTTCTCACATTGAAAGTGTGGATCATGTTTTTATGAATGGCCCTATTACTGCGAGATTGTGAAGCTAGTATGATAATGTTTTTAATACCTTCCATTTTACTGGCTCACTTTCTATTATGCAACTTCTTGAAGCATATTTCTCTCATACTTTTAAGGGTCAGGTTAAAATTGTCTTAGCTATTACTATTCTTTGGTATATTTGGATGGATAGAAATGATTCAAAGCATTATAATATTCCTATGAGTTATAATATCATTGCTATATCTAAATATAAAATTTTGTCTCTTTTTAAAGCCAATCTTCTTACTCCAATTTCAAAGGCTACCAGTCTATGGCCTTGAAATTTGCAATTACCCTTCCTACTTGTAATGTTTCTTCCAACCAAAAAATTATCTATTGGATTAAACCTGATCATAATCGCATCAAGGTTAACACTGATGACTTTCTCTCTAATGGTTATTATGGTTGTGGTGGGATTTTAAGAGATCATGGTCGCAAGGTAATTTCTGCTTTTACTGCCCCTTTAGATCCTTGTTCTATTTTATTTGCTGAACTTAAAGGCATTCATCATGCCATTTCCATTTGTCTACAAAGAGGTTTTGCTAAGATCTGAGTTGAAGTTGATGTTCTCCTTCTTTTAGATTTACTTAAGTCTGACTTCCATGGCAATGCTAAAGTGTTTTATTGCTTAATCGTACTAGGAGTCTTCTTGTGAATCTATATTTTTAAATTTCTCATATCTATAGAGAAGGAAATTCTTGTGCTAATTTTCTTGCCAACTTGGGGGCCAAGTCTTTCAATTTACAAATGTTTTGTAATGAAGATCTTCCTTTTTTTTATTAAGGTGTCTTATTAATCTAGATAAAACTGGATTACCTAATTTTAGAAGCTTTTATCCCTTCCTTCCTTTTTTGTGGTTTTGGATTACTCTTTATGGATGGTTTTTCTTAGTTTTGGATATTTCCTCTGCTAGTTTGGATTTGAGTTTTCTCTTCTCCTAAACCTAATTTTGATCTCTAGTATGAATTCTTCTTATTTTTTTTGGATTGGTTAGGGTTATTTTTCATTCCTTTGGTTTTTCTGCTATAGTTTTTTGTTTTTGGTTTATTTTATCTCCATTTCTAGTGAAAGTTGAGTTTGCAGTAGGTGGAGGAAGTTTCCCTATCTTTTGGTTATTGTGGTTATCACTTTCTATTTGTTCCTTGTTATGGTGGAATTAGGTTGTTTTGGTGATGGGAAGGGTTTTCTCCCTAGCTTTATTGTTCTCCTATGTGTTTTTTTTGGCTTTGGTTATTTAATGGTTGGGTTTGTATACAGCCTAATTTGTTTGGTTTGGGTTTGTGAGTTGGCAGGTTGCTGGTGAAATCTGGATGTGGGTATTATCCCTTCTTGGGTTGTGTTGTTCTTTCTAGAATTATTATCTACCTTTGGTTCTGGTTCTCTTTTTTGGTGGTTATTTTATTGAGTTTTTCTAGGGTGGTTGCTTATGGCTGGATGGCTCATCACCTACTTATTTCTTACTATTTAGGGTGGTTCTTCCAGGTGCTTTTGGCTGCCCCTTTCTGATCTGATCCATTCTCCCTTGCTTCTGCTATTTGAGGTGTGGGATTCTTGGGTGGGGATTGCTCATCGGATAGTGGATTTTGGTAGATGTGTTTTTTTTGCTATTGCTCCTACTGTTATGATGGGCCTGGTGACTTTGAGGGTTGTTTAATGATTTATTGTAGCTTGGAGAACTTTTTTTTGGCTCTTTACCCTTGCTTTATTTCTACTTTAGTTGGTTTTGAGGATATATGTCTCTGGTTTGTTGTATCCTCTAGTTATGAGTTGGTCCTCCTCTTGTATTACTGAGGTTTTGGTTGTGGGCTTTGTTCAAAAGTGGTCAACTAATGACTCCTTGTTAGCTATTATTAGGCCTTTGGTAATGGTGGTTGTCCTGGGTCACTGTTGTACTACTATTTTTGTCATTTGGCTTATTTTTTGTACTACTAGGCTTCTTATTATTCTATCTTTGGCTACTGTCTCTAGATTTCTAGATTGGAATTTTGTTTCCTTTGATTGGGATTGGCGGCTGCTATCTGTTTCTATCTCCCTAAGTATCTTTGATGTTTGTGTCTTGATGACTATTGTTGGACTTTATACTGATGGTTATGGGATTGATGATTTGGATCTTTTGTTGTTGAGGTGGTTTGCTTTGAGGCTTTCTTGGCTAGCTGTATGAATTGGTTGTTCTGGCTGGTTGGGCTAGTTGATGGAGTCTTTATTTTGGCAAAATTTTTGTTGGTGACTATGCTGGGAAACTGGTACTTATCTTCCTATAACTCTCTTCTTCTGGTTTCTGCCTTTGTAGCCTTGTTGCCCACTCCTCTTGCTATTAGGCTTATTATTAGATTGGGTTTTATTAATATTGGCTCTTTGCCTATCTTTTTGATGGAGAATCCTAACAATTATATGTTTCCTTTTGCCTTTAGATTGTCTCTGTTTAGTGTTTTTTCTCATATTATGAGGTTTTCTCCTATTGATTTTGTTATCCATTTTGGGTGGTGGCTTTGGTGGTGCTCCTTTGGGTTTGCTACTATCTTGGTGGATTACCTTTGTATCTATCATATTGAGCTTGATATCTCTGATTGCTAGGTGTTTGGAGGCTATTTGGCTTTTTGGAGGATTTTGCAGGCTGGCGCGATGATTGTCCTTGGATAAGTTGCTACAAGAGGTATGCTGGCAATGATGGCTTTGATGTTTTCCACTCTTTCTTCTTTTGGTTGGTAGCACTATATGTAATTGTAACCCTTCACATGAAGTTTGGATGCTTACATATAGTGTTACTCCGTGAATTGATTGTAACTGAGCCTGAGCCTTTTCTTTATCTTATTCCTTTTATCTGCTCTCACTCTTTATGCTTGATTAATTACTTGATTAATTGTACTCATCCTTCTAAAAGCATTTTGTAGATCTCTTTGGGTTTGGAGACTCATGGTGGATTGTGTTGGTTTTAAAGGATCATATTGAGTTTTTCCTTACATGGATTTTCATTTGTTGATTACTATTTTTCCTTTCTTGCTTTCCATAATTGTAATAGTTAGGGGGCTTATCTCTTTAGGATCTTTTATAGCTCTTTAAGCATTAGCTTAGAGATTTACCCCCTCTAAAGACTTTGTGCCTTTTCTTTGTGGTAATAAAATTTTTCTTATTTGCCTAAAAAAGGCCCCTAAACCCTAAACCCTAAACTAATCCTAAACCCTAAGAATGGACAGAACCTTGATGAAAAGAACATCACCGTCAGCTAGGCTCAGTCTAGATCTGGTGGTGGAGGTGAAGGTAGAGGTGGCAGTTATTGCAGAGGTGGTGAGGGATCTGGAGGTGCTAGTGGATATGAAGGTGGTGGTCAGAGAAGTGGTGGTTATGGAGGTAGGAGGAGAGATGGAGGTTACAGCCGTGGTGGTAGTAGATAGAGAGATCATTGATGTGATGGCAGATCCCGCTACTCGAGAGGTTGAGGTGGCTCTAATGGGAACTAGAGAAATTGAAGAATGGCTGATATGATCTTCTACTAATGGAACTGTATCTTTACAGTAGAGACAGTTCAACTTATCTAGGGTTTTTTATTTGCTCTATGGCTGCCCATTTTTTATCTATGTTGTCGCTTGTGTCATAGAAAACTTGGGGTGCTACTTGGTAGATGAAATCAAACAGAAAAAATGTTGAATTTGAATTTGTTCTCTCTTAAATAAAAAACATAATACCCTAAACCCTAAACCCTAAAATAAAACTTAAACCCTAAACCTAAAACCTAAATCCTAAACCTAAAATCCTAAACCCAAACCCTAAACCCTAAACCCTAAACCCTAAACTAGCCTTAAATCCTAAACCCTAAACCCTAAAAGCTAAAAACCTAAACCTAAACTAAATAAAACCTAAAAAAACCTAAATTAAAATAAAATAATAAAATAAAATAAAATAAAAACATAAACTAAAACCTAAACCTAAACCAAAACCTCAACTAAAAAAGAAAATAAAAAATAATAAAAACTAAAATAAATTAAAACGTAAACTAAACTAAAAAAATAAAAAACCTAAATTAAATAAAAACAAAACTTAAAATAAAATAAAATAAAAATTAAATAAAAACCTAAACCTAGAAAATAAACCTAAAAATAAATAATAAATAAGACCTAAACCTAAAATAAAAATTAAATAAACCTAAACCTAAACTAAAATAAATACTAATCCTAAAAAATAAACTAAACCTAAACTAATATAATAAACTAAAACTAAACCAAACCTTTACTAAAATAAAACCTAAAATAAACTTAAAATAAAACCTAAAACCTAAACCTAAAATATAAATAAAATCTAAACCTAAACCTAAACAAACAATAAAACCTAAATCTAAAAAATAAAAAATAAACTAAAATAAACCTAAAAAAAATAAAATAAAATAAAAAACATAAATAAAAATAAATAAACCTAAAATAAATAAACTAAACTAAATAAAAAAAATAAACTTAAAATAAAATAAACTCAAATAAATAAAAAATAAACTAAATAAACTAAATAAACCAAAACCTATTGGTTTACTTAATTTTTTTTAAAAACCTAAACCCTAAATCCTAAACCCTAAATCCTAAATAAACCCTAAACCCTAAACCCTAAACCCTAAAGCCCTAAACCCTATACCCTAAATCGTAAACACGAAACTCTAAACCATAAACACTAAACCCTAAACCCTAAAACCCTGAACCCTAAACCCTATACTTTAAACTTTACTATAACTACAAACCACCCCAAACCCCAAACCTTAAACCCTAAACCCTAAACCCTAAACCTAAACTAACCTTAAACCCTAAACTAACCCAAACCCTAAAAACCTAAACCCTAAACTAACCTAAGAGAATGTGCGACCTTGGCCAGAACATCCTCAAAGGCTCAGATCTGGTAGTGGAGGTGAAGGCAGAGGCAGCAGTTATTGCAGTGGTGGTGGAGGGATCTGGAGGTGCTAGTGGATATGGAGGTGGTGGTCAGAGCTGTGGTGGTTATGGAGGCAGGAGGAGTGAAGAAGGTTACAGTCATTATGGTGGTGGAGGGAGAGATCGAGGATATGATGGCGGATCTCACTACTCGAGAGGCAGGGGTGATTTTTATGGGAATTAGAGAGGCTGAAGAATGGCTGATTTGATCTGTTGCTTATGAAACTGTGTCTTTACAGTAGAGATAGTTTTACTTACCTATGGTTTTTGATTTTCCCTATGGGTGCTCAATTTTTATATATGTCATCACTTGTGTCTTAGAAAACTTGGGGTGCTATAAGGTTGATGAAATCGAAGAGAAGAAATGTTGAATATGAATTTTTCTCTATTAAAAAAAATAATAAATCCTAAACCCTATATCCTAAATTAAAACTTAAACTCTAAACCTAAAACATAAACCCTAAACCCTAAACCCTAAACTTTAAAAACCCTAAACCCTGAAAACTATAAACCTTTAACACTAAACCCTAAACCCTAAACCCTAAACCCTAAACCCTAAAACCCTAAAACCCTAAACCCTAAACTCTAAACCCTAAACCTAAACTCTAAACCCTAAAACCATAAACCATAAAACCTACAACCTTAAACCCTAAACCCTAAATCCTAAACTATCCTTAAACCCTAAACCCTAAACTTCCCTAAACCTAACCTAAACCTTAAACCCTACCTTAAATAAGATGTCATTAGGGTAGATCTAAAGAATGACCTAATCTAACATAGTTATGGTAGCTAAAAAAAATGACTTCAAGAGACTTTCCCTTGACTATTAGAGATTTGAATACCCTAAACCTTAACCCTAAATAAAATTATATTACCATTTATTATAGTATAATGTAGCATCATATATTTGAGCATGTAGTGATGTGCTTTTGGATGTTATAAAATGTTTTGAAATGTTTTAGTCTATTATGGTATTGTGCCTTATAGTCTATATTAATATAAATCATAAAATGTTGATTTAATAAATCGATGATGAAATTTGTTAAATTTGAAGTGGGAATTAGGTTGTAGTACCAAAGGTGTGCTACCACTTGTATTCTAAAAATAAGATATTATGTTCAAAATAAATAGTATATGTTGTAGCATAGTATAACATCATGTATCATAATATATTATTCTATGTATTTTAAATTATTTTAGTATTTTGCAATCATGTAGTCGAGCCTACACTGGCATTATTTTTATAAATGTTGATTTAGACGTTAAAATGGTGGAATATGGCCGAATTTAAAATCTGTAGAGCATGGCATCATAATATATTATTTCAATTTAAAATATGTAAGTAATATGACTAAAATATATAAATTTTTATTGTTTAGACTAATTTTATGATTTTTTATCTTAAGCAATCCCTTGTGATGTGATATGCAATATAATATAATATAATATGTTATAGCATATTATAATATAGCATGCCATAACATAGCATAGCATCATGCATTATAGCATACCATATTTTAGTTTGTTATAGTTGATGTAGTAGAGTTGGTACTGGTATAATTCATAAAAATACTTATAGGCTGAGATGATGGGATTTGGCCAAATTTAAGGTAAGCTTTAGGGAACATCATTGGGGTTGTGCTATGGTGTGTCATTTAATTAAAATAATGGAATTTTGCATCCAAAATAAATGTTCATTTTTCAGCCAAATTTTATAAATTTTTTGCTTAAAGTGATTCATTTTAAGGTGTAATGTAAGATAATATATTATATGAAAGCATATTTAAATATATAATAACAATATAACTTCACATATATATGAATGTGGTGGTGTGTTACTAAATGTTATTGTACATTTTAGTATGTTTTACTTTTGTTACAATATATTGGGTCAAAATTAACAAAAATGTTAATTTGACGGTTGAGATGGAATAAATTGGCCAAATTCATGGCACACACCAAGAAGCAACACCAAAATTATGCTATTTTGTATCATTTCTAATAGAAAAATAATAATTTTACATCCAAAATGAACATGATTCATATTTTGAAAAATTTTGGTTATTTGTTCCTTTTAAGTGATGCTAATGAGGTGTAATGTTAGACAATATATTATATTATAGTAAATTATAATATAACATCACATATTATAATATAATATAGTTTGTTAATTCACATTATAATATGTTTAGCATGATATTGTATAGTTAGTTTAAGCTTGCACCATCACATATCATAAAATATTGATTACAATGTTAAGATGATGTAATTTAAATGAATACATAGTTATGCTTTTGGTTGAAATATTAAAGGTGTGCATAAGAGAAGAAATAATATTTGATGAGAATTCCATGTCAAGGACATGGAGGAGATCCCAGGAGATCACATGCATTGGACATGACATGCAATGTCAAGGGAATAGAAGAAGAAAATTTGCTAGGGATAAAGTTTGAATTTGATTTGATTATATGATTTATGGAAAGAAGATCCATTAGGGATAAGAATCTATAATTCACTGGGTATTAAGATCGAATCAACTTTAATTTGATTTGTTTTAATTTATGTGAAGGCATATTTATGAGAGATATGGGCTCGAGTTTGGGATCGGTATATGAATCTTTCCAGGGAAGCGTTGAGCTATCCCGGGATTGGGATTTGAGTTTGATTTCATAGATTTTTTGGGTATGTATTCGCTGGGAATAAAAGTTTGGTTGGATTTCTTTGATTTAGACTCTACTGGGGGAGTTGGTTTAATTTTGCTTTATTGGGGCAGTTGGTTTTAGATTTGATTTATTTGCTGGACTTGTTTATATGTGATTTGGGGCTACAATATAAAGAAGGGTGTGATTTAACTCCACTGGGGAAAATTAGATTGGGTGTAATTTAATCTAAGTTAATGTGAGGACCCTATCGGTGTGCGATGGACCCACAAAGAAGGGGCTATATCAGCCTTGACCTAACTCAAGTTTATAAATCCAAAAGGATAGTCTACCAGCTGTGGGGTAGAATTAGCCAACCTAAGGGGCAACAGTTATGGTGGGAAGAAGGCATAGTAGACTTACATCTTCCAATGTAATGAACAACGGTTGGGATGATCTATTGGATGCATAACAAATTAAACCTAACCTAGGGAGACTACTAAGTGAATGTCGCTGGGGACTTATGCCAACTCAAAAGTAGTCAGGATTAATTTTATCTTAATTTTATGTGATTTGATTTGGTTTATTTGGTTTAGTTTGATTTTGAATTAAGGGCATATCTGTTGAGGATGTGAGCTCGGTCAAATTTGATAGATTTAATTTATAGACCATGTCGGTGTGTGATGGACCCACTGAGAAGGGGCTATATCAGACTTATCCTATCTTAGATTTACAAATCTAATGGGAAAGTCTACTGGTCATGGGGTAGAGCTAGCCAACCTAAGGGGTTGCCTATCAGTGTGTAACGGCTGTGCTAGGAAGAAGATGTACAGACTTACATCTTATAAAGCAGGGAACAATGGCTTGGGTGACTTATTTGTAGCATAACAAATTGAAGACTTAGGGTTGACTACTTGAATGAGGGACTTATATCAACTCAAGAGTAGTTAGGTGATTCTAATAGGGAGTTTTGTTGACACTGCCCTAAAGATAGGATGTCTTCTTAGGAAAATGTACTACTAGGGGTGTCTTCATAATCCACAAGTGAATATATATTTTGTTTATATGTTTGCATGGACCCTATTGGTTTGCAAGGGACCACACTAAGAAGGAGCTATGTAAGCCTTGACCTATCTTAGATTTATTGGACCAAGGGAGAATCTGCACATCCACGGAACAGATTCTCCAACCATAGGGGTGGTTACTAGGAATGGGAAACTATTCAATGCAATAGTAACCTGAGTAGTGTCAAAATGGGGTCACAAAGGATGTGATCCAAATATAGTGCCCAAAGGGGAGGTGCTATTAGGGGAGTTATGCGAGGCTCTAAAAAAGAAAGCCTATAGGTGTTTGGTGGCCAACTCATGGAGAAAGCATAACAGACTTACATCTACCATGACTGGTGTATGCTAAGGTATTAGAACCAACCAACGTAAGGTGTATCTATCAGGATGAGTGGTGTATCCTTCAGTATAGTAAGAATGAACCAACCTAAGGTGCATGTCGGTGTGCAATAATCAATCTAGATAGAAAGCGTGTAAGCTTACAACATTCCAAGTGGAATTGATCATCGTGATAGTCTAGTATTGGCAGAACAGATGCTATCTGACCTAGAGAAACTATTAAGCGGGTAGCCCCGAGGAAGGACTGGACCCAGACATGAAGTAAAGAGCCACTAGGGGACTTATCCTAAATTTCTAATATACTCGACCCAGTTGGTGCATAAAGGCTAATACAAGAAGAAAGCATAGAAGACTCACATCCTCTTAAATGAAGCCAACATAAGGTAGCTTATCGGCCATGCATTAAGGACTACTAAACTAACAGGGTGCTCATCAGTGTGTAGTTGCCAAATAAGAAAGGAAAGCATATTAGACTTACAATCTTTGAAGCAAAAAGACCATTGGGGTGACACACTAGCAGGGTAGCACGTTAGCTCGACCTAGAGCAACTACTGAGTGAGTGCCATTGGGGGCATTATCTCAACTCAGAGTAGCCCGAGATAAGAGATATGTGTTTGTTTTATATGTTTGTGTGTAGTTTGTATTTATGTTGTGCGGATGAAGGATAGGACACCACTCAGGTTCCTTACACCCACCATAAACACTTCGTGGCAGATTCATAAGTAAAATTACTTTCGACATGGAAGAGATTGAATTCAAAATAAAATTTTCATTAATGATAATTATTTTCAAACATGATTTATAATATTTCTTTAAGTAGAGCCCATTTCTTGAAAGCATTAGGTGCTTTCCTGTGGCAAAAGGGCTTTCTCAAGTGGGTTCAAACTTGCCTCCCATCTTACGACGGGCAACAATCAGTCTTCTTAGAATTAAAATAAACTCTTTCATGTGAAAAGCTCTAGGATGGACCAACTTGTTGTGAACTTGAATCATTTTACCTTTGTACAACTTGAGGTTTTGGCATTCTCATAAGTGTCTCTCCTCCAAACCTTCGAGCACTTCTAACTGCAACTTAGTGTTTTCCTCTATTGTGATCTTGCTACCCATAGCTATCCTTAGTGATGGGAGTTTGACTTCTAATGGTAGAATAACTTTGGACCCACACAGTAAGGAGAAAGGTGTAGGCGGGTTAGTTCTATATGTGTGCGGTGACAAGGCTTCTACTATACTTGTAGCTTGTTGTTGTCGAGTGTCATCTTTAGTATTTAGATGAGAGTTTTTTTATTGAAGGCTTACGCTAACATGTTTCCCCTCAGATGGTAGAATATCTTATCTATCTTGTCTCTAGGTAAAGTTGTTAATCTCGATTACTCTTGAATGCGGTACCATTATCAATAAAATTCATCTAGGCACTCTGAACCTACCATATGGTTCTTAAAAATTAGAGCTCGTCTTTGGGTTGTTGAGTAGAATTGACTTCACCCATTTGGAAAAGTAGTTAGAAGCTAAGATGAATCGATGACCCTTGCAGAAGGAGGATCAATCCACTATGTTGTACCCCAACTCTCGAATGGCCATAGGCAATGTAGGATGTAGAATGTTGGTGGTGTGGGACCACATTTATATTTAAATCTATTTAATCGTCATAAGTCTCATTTCTTGCTTTTTATGGCAAGGAGTCTTTAGACTTGTTTTTAGGATAATGTTTAACAATTTATCTTTGGATCAGATTGGTTGGCTCCACATAATCCTGAGTGTACCTCAGTCATGATCTTATGGGCATCATGCTTGTCTAAACAACATAACCACATATGATTGAAAGATCGTTGGTATAATACACCATCCACAAGAACATATGAAAGTGCTCTCTGCTTCATCTGATGGGCTTAGGAGTTCTTTTGAGGTAGTTTTCCTTTATTTGAGTAATCCATGAATGGTTGCCTTTAATCTTACTCCTCATCTTTCTTGGTAATTGCAACCTCCCCTTCAAGAGAGTACTTTTCGATGAGTTCAATATCAATAAGGGATAAGACTTATTTATTTTGGACCTTTATTGATATGGACTCATCTTTCGGACATGCCAACTCTTTGGCAAGCTTGGATAAAGCATACACTATGATGTTCTCTCATCGAGGAATCTTATAAATGGTATCCTCTTGGATTTAGGCCAACAACTCCATGGTGTACTTGTGTTAGTGATGGAGCTTAGGCTTTATAACCTTATAGAACCCAACAATTTGGTTGATGACTGGCTGAGAATCCTTAAAGATGTTGATGTTCTAGATGCTTAGAGTAACAACTAACTCTAGACCACCAATCAGAGCCTCATATTTGGCTTCATTATTGGTGCAAGAATTAGACAGATGATATGAGAATCTCACCACATCACGGTCTAGAGTTAAGAGAACTATTTCAACCCTTGTCTTTCCTTGCATAGTAGATTATGACTCTTCTCCTCTTTGAGATGAAGCCGCACCATCAAAGTACATCTCCCAGCAATGAATGCTAGTATCCCCTATGTTCATGATTTGTTCATCAGAGAGATTATCACTAAGAAAAGACTCAGCATGAAGTGGGTGTGCTGCTTAGAAATCTGCTAGCGCTTATCCTTTAACGTCACAGAGTGGTATGAAGGTAATGTCAAACTGTAAGAGGAGCATGGACCATCATGCCAACTATCTGGATATCATCGATCACGTCATGAGATACTATAGTGGATTGATCCTAGATGAAGCTTCATCTCCACTAGATGAAGCTTCCTCAATCATTCAAGCCACTAGTCTTGAGCTATGGCGAGGTATGCTTCCAAAATTGATCCTTAGGAAAAAATGGGTTGGAGCTTTTTGAGGAAAACTTGCATCTCATGTGATCTTGACCATTGGATCCCCTCTGATCAATGTCATGAAGTTTTGGGATCTTTTTGGAGC
This sequence comes from Cymbidium sinense, assembly GCA_021442155.1. Classification (NCBI taxonomy): domain Eukaryota; kingdom Viridiplantae; phylum Streptophyta; class Magnoliopsida; order Asparagales; family Orchidaceae; genus Cymbidium; species Cymbidium sinense. The sequence goes on along the minus strand of CM038220.1, from coordinate 51,840,890 downwards.
TAATCCAAGCTTGGTAAGCTCGAATCAAGTAAGCAATGGTGGACAGACTCCATTCTCCATCACTTGCATGACGTTAGATCATGCAACGTCTATTTTCAATGATCGAAATGGATGGTCATGATTAGATCCACTAGATTGATATGATTTAATCTTATTAAGCTATAAGATTAATCATAGCTGTCCGATCTAAATGACAGATGAGAAAGCACGTTCGTCACCGCAATGTAGGTGCTAAGTTGGATAAGTTTTAAGTAGCCAATCCTGCGGAGCCACATGGAAAGTGTGCTGCATCAGTGCACCATGTGGCGCCATAGGATTAGTTTTTAATTAGACTTAATTAATCATTTCTAGGGGCTGAAACTTCTAAAAATCATAAAGAAATAAAAATGCAAATAAATACTCATTTTAAATGTATTTTAGAGGAGAATTAATTAAAAATGATCTTAACTATATTTGAATAGTAATTAAGTTTAATTATGATTTAAGTATTAAATTAATTAGCTTATTTACTCTGTAATTACTTGAGCAATTAATCCCAAATTTATTGGGATAATTTAATGGGATGACCTCTGCCTCCCATGATGTTCTTGGGATTTATCGCTTACTTAATTAGGAAAATTGACTAATTAAACCTTAACTACTCTTTTACGTTAAGTAATGATTAATTAATCCCTTGAATAGTAACAAAATAGTTAATTAAATTTATTAATCATTTTTCAAGAGTAAGTGAACTAAGGAATAGGGTTGGAACCCCTTTCCCTAAGTTAATTTCATAGTTTTTTTAAAAAAATGAAATTAATTAAGATTTAACTAATTAATCAAATCACTAAATCAAATTGAAATCATAATCACATCAGACCTTAATTAATTAAACCAAGGGGTAGATCTTTAGGTGTTTAATAACCTAAAGGAGTTTAATGAAATTATGGTTAGTCCACATGTGTGGGAAAACCATAAGAGTAATTAATTAAGTCCATTAATTTAATTGACTATTAATCATGAGCCAATTGCATTATATCATTTTATTTCCTATGATCATTGCAAGTTTATTTTCCATGCATATCATGTTGGCTCATAATTATTTAGTTAATTACTTTAAGGTGACATAGGTAAGAGTAATTAATTTATCTAAGTAAGGGTTCAACTTAATTAATCCATAAAATCAACTTAATTAAATTTCCTTAAATTAAATCAAATCCCTAATGTGGGAATGGGTTTAAAATAGCAAGTGATGTTTCTCTTCTCCTCTTTAAATCAAATCAAATTTAAAACTTAATTAATAAACAAGATTTGGTTTGCTCTAAATAATCTTATTTGATTTGATTGTCCTTAATAACTAGTTTAGTTGAATGAATCACATGCTTATATTTGATTGTCCTCTTTCTAATCATGTTAAATTTGATATGTCATTTGAATTCATGCATCCATCTTTTTAAAATCAAGTAAAATAAAATTGATTTCCTTTATGTAAGCTTGCATGTGTCAATTTAATTTAATATATGCATAGCAATTATCACTATTAAATTAAAATGTATTTTTTAAAAGCTTATAAATGAATAGTAATATATGTTATGATGCTAGTTAGAAATACATAAGAAATGCATGTGCATATAGCTTAAGTGTATGAATGTTGAGTTCTCTTTCCTCTATTCATGTGTTGATTTATATAAGATTGAATGGTAATGGGTGTATAGTCTAGACATCCCATGATCACGAGGCTTTAGCTAGCCCCAAAGAGGTCATTTGATTATCTCACTTCCATGGTTTAATAACAGCATGTACCCATTTAATTTCATTCTTATGTATTTCAACATTAGAATTTTGATAGAGCTTTAATTCATATATATATATATAAATAATTCAATAAAAAATATACAATCTTTGAATGGTTTTCTTTCCCTCATTTATGTATACATCCATGTGTGTCCAAGAAAAGAAATAATATAGTCTGGACATCCTAGGAATATGAGGCTTTAGTTAACCCCAAGGAGGTCATTTGATTACCTCACTTCCCTGGTTCAACAATGACACATGCTTGCTTAAATCTTTGTACATGTATATGTATATGTGATTAGTGAATGAAAATCCCACTTTACATTATATTTGCATGCATTCAAAATCGACTAAGTGGTTGAATTAATTAGCTATATGATTTGGAGCTTACTTCCTATTTTCATGTATATGAATTTACATATGTTTGAATGAAAATGGGTATATAGTCTGGACATCCCAAGAATGCGAGGTTTTAGATAGCTCCAAGGAGGTCATTTGCTTACCTAGTTTAACAATGGCACATGCCTATTTAATTTCAATCTTATGTCCTTTTTGTATAAGAATTTGGATAAAGTTTTAAATTAATATGTTTAAATAATTCAATCACTTAAAATATAAATTCTAAACATACATATACATTCATCATTTAAGTGTGCTAAAATATGTTGCATGAATAGATACACTTAGGATTAAATCATATGCATGTAAAATGTGATGGAAAGAAATGATTTAATATATGTCATGTGGTAGTAATTCAATTAAATTAATCTTAAGATGCCTTTCATTTTGAATAAGATTATTTAAAGTGAACTTAAACTTAGGATTAATTAAATCAATTAATAAGCCTTTAACTAAAGAGAACTAAATCAAATTAAAATACTTTAGAAAGTAACTTAAGGTAGGGATGAAAGAAGGCAATCCTCTTTACCTCTTTTTATAACACTTAGTTGCTAAGTGTAATTAAATAAAAAAAAAAACACAAATTAAAATTCTCAAATAAATTAAAATACTTCATGTGAAATCAACCTTTCATGTTAAATTGAATCCTTTTACACTTAGAAAATACAACACTAATGCCTAACAAGACTTACCACATAAGCCTTAATACACACATCAAAATTAAGTCACCAATTCTAGCTCTAAGTTAGAACGGTGTATGATGTGATGTATATTTTATTTTATGATATCTTATTTTAGATTAGATGTTAGGGTGTATGCTTTATAGATTGAGTGATAGGACAATATTAGCCTAATCATGTTTTCTATAAGGGATTATGCTTAAGGGATGCTTAAAAATAAATCTGAATGCTCTTTTTGCAGGTTGCTTAAATCCTTAAGCATAATCCAAGTTAGGATAGGTGGGGTTAGTTACCCATGTATAAGGTGCTATGTTCAAATTATAAATGCAACTTCTTGGGATTATATGTATATTTAGCAAACCTCTATTTTACAAGTGAAGTTAGATTTACTTTTCCCATAGAAATGTAATTTTTGTAATTGTAATTTAGATTAGTGCTATGGAGGATTAGGATGAGCACTGGCTAGAAGGTTTTGCCTTGGGGTGCCCTGTGATGACTTTAAAGCAAGTACCATCCAAATCAAAGAAGGAACCAAATCAGAAATGGAGATATGAAGAAAGAAGACTTCCATAACATTTAATGCAATTATAATTGTTCTTTCATATTCTAAGTTGTATAAGGATAGAGCTCAGCCACCCATCTTTTCTATCTTTAGGTTGTACGGAGGTACCTGACCGCACCAACCTTTTATTCTTTTATGATAGTTTATATAATTGTTTGAAGTTATGTTTACATTATGCATTAAGACAGCATGCTTTTCATTGTTTCTTAAATGATTGATGCTTTAATGTGTGGCTTGGATATGATTAGGCTCTTAAGATAAAAATAACTTTTCTACCAAACTAATCACTCATAACTAAATTTTAAACAACTAATAACCTCATCGTAAAGCCTAAGACATAAATAAGATAATTAAAAGATTTAGCAACCCTTAGTTGTATGGTTGTATGTTTCACATCATGCATGAATCTTCTTTCTTTCTTTAACATGAAGGATCTCCATCATTGCATGATAAAGAAATGCTTGAACTGTGATGGCATCCCTTGTGGTGGAGAACACCTTTTTCTAGCTAATTTGACCCATAATCTATTTCATCATGCATTAAGGCATAAAAATCCTAAAGCCTCTATCAAAATGATGTGTCTAAAATGAAATAAAATTTGAAAAGATTTTTCATCTATAGATTAAGTCGTATGCTCACACGACTCATGTTTTAGTCTCTTAGGGAGTGTGTTTAGGACTTTAGTCTCTTTCTAATTAAATAACTACCCAAAATATCTTATAATTCATAAGATCAGACAACATGGTTTTAAAATCATAGAAGGAGTTAGTTGGCGGCCAATCCAGGCGATTATAAGTCAAGAAGTTGGACAATTGATTCTCTTTTAGAGATAAACCCTTATGTCAATTTGTTGCATAGATTTAGGTTATGATTTAGCTCATACTAAAGCTCACTAGATTTAGGATTCAAGGTAGCTATTTCCTTCAGGTGACCAGGATAAATCCTCACCTCTTAAGCATTCCCACAACCTTATGTTGGTGGATTATAAGCCTTAGTAATCTAATTAAATTTCAACTCAAAACATATAAATCTCCTCAACTTCATAATTATAAAGACCAACCATAGGATAGATTGAAATGCTCACTAGGCTTCCTTGTATCATGAGCATTTCCTAATTATTTCAATTGGATTTAAAAAAATAGGTCTTTTCCTTGAACTTTTTGAGTTGATTTTCCAAATACAACCAATCTTTTGATAGTCTAATCTTGAAATCTTTGGAGATGTTAATTATTTACTTTTATCATGAGTATTCTTAAAAAATTTCATTTCCTAAGATGTAATTAACTTTGGAGGCTTGCCTCCATAGAGAACTTAAGAACATGGTTTAATATAAACACTATGTTATACATCCATGTAAAGTAGGAGAGAAATCTCTGGTACATTAGAAGATTCATCATGCATAAGGAGTCATTATTATGTGATTAGGTCCATTATAGGGTGATTCCTATAACTTTCAAGATAGTACATCATACCTCAATGTTATATGCGATCACCTCAAAAAGTATGGTGTCCCCCCCATACATCCAAAAATAAACACTACAAGGCCCTCTCACCTTATTGATTGAATCCTTTCAACATCATCCTTTCTTTTTGGAGTTTGGAGATGTTGATCCTCAAGTAGGTAAGGGTTCTTATACTCAAAATGTTGACTGATACACCTGGGTTAACCGTAACTCGATAGCCCAGATCTACCAACATCGTAACATAAAGAGGCAGTTTGCGCTCAGTCGTCCCTAGGAGTAAGTCTTCATTGCTGAATGTAACTCCTAAGATATCCTTCAAGTGGCATGCCTCCTCTTTAGTAGCAATCAATGAGCTAAACATATCTCTAGGTAAAGTAAGGCCTTGATAAGAAATTCCCTCATCTCTTTGGATAAGATGAGGGTGTCGATATGCTTAACTTAGTCGGAAACTTTCTAAGGTGAGCTAGACATTGTAATCAACTCAGCTTGGTCCTCCACAAGCATATCCATGGGTGGAGCATCCCATGGAGGGGTTATCTCGCTCAGAACTAATTACTTACTTACCCGAGGTACTACCCTGGGAGAACTTTTCCAAGGTTGACTGGACATCTTGGAATAATGAGCTTGTGGAAAGTACTACCTTCTCATTGGGCATACCTATAGCTTCTCTTATGGGATCCTCAGAGTCAGTTGAGTCCAAGTCAATCTCAAGAGGTGAACCTGATTGATCTAGAGAAGGATAGTCCGAATTTGAATCTGAAAGGAAAGGATCAAACTATTATAGCTACTATTTTTATTTAGACTCAGAGGGCTTTCAATAGGATTAAAGTCAAGAGCATCAGAAGTAGACAATATATAAGTAGAATTAGCTTTCTTCATTAATTTCTTTTTAAGTGGAGGTACATGATAGAAATCAAGTAAAGTAAGCAGAGTAAGGGATTTAGTGCCCTTATCCATAGATACAATGCTCCAATCAATAGAAGAGGTGGTAGCTACAATGGTGGAGGGAGTACTGGACTTGGATGGTGGCTATGCTACTGGACTATCTCGAGCAAGTATGGTGATCTACTACTGGTACTAGGCTATCACCCTCCCGGAGTTGTCCTTTGCAACTAGAAAACCTTCCTTGGTGTTGGAGGTTTAAGCTACTTCATGTACCTGCAAGGAAATATTTTTTATCTTAGAAATGATCTTCTTAGAGGTTTGGGATAGGGTGATATCCTAACCTTCTTTGGTCTTAAGAGGATGGCAAGTATCTCTAAGGATTACTCTAATAGAATTGGATGGTTGTTCTAATAAGTATTCCTTAGGGATAACTATGGCTTCAACTTGGAGTTGCAGTAAAGCTAGTCCTTAAAAATGATACAATCCTCATGGCCATGTTGGTAAATGCATATTCTTGCCCACTTCTCAGGCTCTATAACTGAAAGTCAAGTTTCTTTAAAAGATTCATAATGAATTTCTTAACAACCTCTATCTTAAATGAATATGACTTATTCAATCTATTGGCAAGAGTATGTGGAAGGTATCTACCTGGCGATGGATATGAATACTGCTGCTAGGTAGGCTACTGAGGTGGTGGAAATGGTCATTGTCGAGGCTGCGGTGGCCGGTATGATGGTCGAGGTGGTGGAAGAGGAGGTGGCAAAAGAGGTTGTTGAGCTCGTAGTATCTCATACTAAACTCTATCTTGCTCCTTCCCTCTGTCCATTGAAACAACTGTCCCTAGCTTCTTCTCAAACACCTTCTGCGGCTTAGGCCTAGATGATTGGTCAGGAAAGGGAAAATGTTTGGCTTCCTCTTGTAGGCTAGCTGCCTTGTTGATTAATTTCTTGAATGTTTTGATAGTAAATCCCTTAAGCATGAAGGCGATCGAGCCATGGATATTTTTTGAGGAATCTCAATGCCATGTTGTTCGGATAGTTGTGGTTCATAATTCATCCACAGGTTGCACCACCTGAGAATGTAATCAACAGGGGACTCGTTGAGTTTTTTTTCTCTACAATGAGGTCGCCTAATCACCTCTCTACGAGCTCCAAAGAAACCTCTTGATGAAGAGTTGCAACTCAGAAAATCTTCATCAAAGCTGGGCGCTCAAATCAATACAACACTTGATGATCAATGAAAAGACTAAAAAGGAGTGTGTTTTTGCAACAACTGGCTCTAAAGTGTGCAATGTATTATCGTGGGTTCCCACTACCATCAAAGATCTTGAAGGATGGTTGCACAAAATCCTAAATAAAATAAAAACTAAATAAAACCTAAACCTAAAAAATAAACCTAAAAATAAATAATAAATAAACCCTAAACCCTAAACTAAAAAAAGAACCTAAACCTAAAATAAGCAAAATAAACATAAACATAGACCTTAACTAAAATAAATAAAACCTAAAGTTAAATCTAAAATAAACTAAACCTAAACCCTAAACTAAATAAAACAAAATAAACTAAAAATAAACCTAAACTAAAAAAAAACTTAAAATAAAAACCTAAAAATTAAACATAAGAAAATAAAAAAATAAAACCTAAGCCTAAAAAATAAAATAAAAATAAAACTAAACTAAAAAAAACATAAATCTAAATCTTAACCTAAAAAATAAACTAAAATAAAAAACCTAAACTTAAATAAGTAAACTAAACTAAATGAAATTATAAAATAAAATAAACTAAAATACATAAAAAATAAACTAAATAAACTAAATAATCCTAAACCTATTGGTTTACTTAATTTTAAAAAAAAACAATAAACCCTAAACCATAAAACTAACCCGAAACCCTAAACCATAAACCTAGAAGCCTAAACCCTAAGCCATAAACCTACAACCCTAAACCCTTATCCCTAAAGTAACCCTAAACCCTAAAGCCTAAACCCTAAACCCTAAAACCCTAAACCCTAAACCCTAAAACCCTAAACCCTAAACCCTAAACCCTAAAACCTATAATCCTAAACCATAAAATCTAAACCTTTAACCCCAAACCCTAAACCCTAATCCCTAAACCCTAATCCCCAAACCTTAAACACCTAAAAACCTAAACATAAATAAAATAAAACCTAAAAATAAAATAAATAAATAAAACTAAACCTAAATAAAATAATAAAATAAAATAAAATAAAATTTTAAATTAAAACTTAAACCTAAACCTAAATTAAAAATAATAAAAATTAAAATAAAAATTAAACTAAAATAAATAAATAAAAACTTAAATAAAATAAACCTAAAAAAAAAAACATAAATAAAATTCAAACTAAACAAAAAATAAAAATAAAATAAACCTAAAATAAAATAAAATAAAAACTAAATAAGAACATAAACCAAAAATATAAACCTAAAAATATAATCTAAAAATAAATAAATAAATAAAAACTAATCATTATACTAAAAAAAACCTAAACCTAAAATAAACCAGATATAAAAAACCTAAACCTAAACTAAAATAAACTAAAATAAACAAAAATAAACTAAAATAAATTAAACCTAAATTTAAAGCTAAAATAAACTAAACCCAAAACCCTAAACCAAATAAAATAAAATAAACTAAAAATAAACCTAACCATAAACTAAAAAATAAAACCAAAAAATAAATCTAAAAAAACCTAAAACCTAAACCTAAAAAAATAAAATAATCAAGTAAACCTACACCTAAAAATAAGAAAGAAAACCTAAACCTAAAAAATAAAATAAAAATAAAACTAAACTAAAAAATAAACATAAATCTAAACCTAAACCAAAAAATTAAATTAAAAAAACCTAAAATAAATAAAATAAAATAAATAAAATAAAAAATAAACCTAAATAAAAATAAAAAATGAGATAAATTAAAATAAATAAAAATTAAACTAAACAAACTAAAACCTAAACATACCTAATTTTAAAACCTAAACCTACCTAAACCCTAAATTCTAAACCCTAAATAGTAAACCCTGAACCCTAAACCTCCAACCCTAAACACTAAACCCTAAACCATAAGCTAACTCTAATCCCTAAACCTTAAACCCTAAACCCTAAATCCTAAACCATAAATCCTAAACTGTAAACCCTAAACCCTAAAACCCTAAACCCTAAAACCTAAACCCTAAACCCTAAACTATCCCTAAATCCTAAAGCCTAAAGCCTAAATATTAAAGCCTAACCCTAAACCCTAAACTAACCCTTAATCCTAAGCTAACCCTAAACCCTTAACCCTAAAGCCTAAGAACAAAACCTTAAACCCTAAACGCTAAACCCTAAACCCTAAACCGTAAAAACCTAAAAACCTAAGCCTAAACCAAAATTAAATAAAACTTAAAACAAAAATAAATAAAAAAACCTAAACATAAATAAATAAAAATAAAATAAAAACCTATACCTAAAAAATAATATAATAAAAAAAAAAAAAAATAAACCAAAATAAAATAAATAAAAACCTAAACTAAATAAAAATAATAACATAAACCTAAGAATAAAAATGTAAGTACAATAAAAACTAAACAAAATAAAAATAAAATAAACTTAAAATAAAATAAAATAAAAACTAAATAAAAACCTAAACCTAAATAATAAAACTAAGAAAACCTAAAAATAAATAAAAATAAAACCCAAACCCTAAACTAAAATAAAACTAAACCTAAAATAAAAATAAAAAAACAAAATAAATTAAATCTAAACCTAAACTAAAATAAATAAAACCTAAACTTAAACCTAAACCCTAAAATAAATAAAATAAAATAAATGAAAAATAAATTTAAACCTAAACTAAAAAATAAAACCTAAAAATAAACCTAAAATAAAACCCTAAAACCTAAACCCTAAACCCTCAACCCTAAAAGCCTAAAAATCGAAACCTAAACTAAATAAAACCTAAAAATAAAATAAAATAAACCTAAACCAAGATAAAATAAATAAAATAAAATGAAATGAAAATATAAACTAAAACCCAAACTTAAACCTAAAAAGAAAATAAAATAAAAATAAAAATTAAATTAAAATAAAATAAATAAAAACCTAAACTAAACTAAAAAAATTAAAAACCTAAATAAAATAAACAAAAAAAATAAAAAAAAATAAACCTAAAATAAAAAAATAAATAAAAAACTAAATAAAACTAAACCTAAAAAAAATCTAAACTAAACCTAAAAAAATGAAAAATAAAACCTAAACCCTAAACTAAAACAAAAACCTAAACCTAAAATAAGAATAAAATAAACCTAAACCTAAACTAAGATAAACTAAAGTAAAATAAATAAAACCTAAACAAAATCCTAAAGTAAACTAAACCTAAATGAAATAAAATAAAATAAACTCAAAATAAACCTAAACTAAAAAACAATACCTAAAAACAAACCTAAAATAAAAACCTAAAACCTAAACCTAAAAAAATTAAATAAAAACCTAACCTAGACATAAAAGTAAAAAAATAAAGCCTAGGCCTAAAAATAAAATTAAAATAAAACTAAACTAAAAAAATAAACACAAATCTAAACCTAAATCTCAAAAATAAACTAAAATAAATATACCTATAATAAATAAACTAAACTAAATGAAAATAAAATAAACCTTAATAAAAATAAAAAATAAAATAAACTAAATAAACCTAAAACTACTAGTTTACCTAATTTTAAAAAATGATAAAATAAATAAATAAAAAACCCTAAGCTCTAAACCCTAAACCTACAACCCTAAACCCTAAACCCTAAACCATAAAACCCTAAACCCTAAATTGTAAACCCTAAATATTAATCCCTTAAACCCTAAACCCTAAACCCTAAGCCTTAAACCATGAACCCTTAACCATAATCCCTACAATCTACAACCCTAAACCCTAAACCCTAAACCCTAAATCCTAAATCCTCAAAGCCTAAACATAAACTAAATAAAACCTAAAAGTAAAATAAATATAAAAACTAAAACTTAAATAAAATAATAAAATAAAATAAAATAAAAACTCGTACCTAAACCTAAACCTAAAACAAAATAAAATAAAAATAAAAAAAAGATAAACTAAAATAAACTAAATAAAAACCTAAACTAAACTAAAAAAATAAAATAATCCTAAAAAAATAAATTAAATAAAATAAAAACTCAATGTAAAATAAAAATAAAATAAACCTAAAATAAAATAAAATAAAAACTAAATAAAACCTAAACCTAAAAATAAATAAAAAATAAAACCTAAACCCTAAACTAAAAAAAAAACTTAACCCTAAAATAAACAAAATAAAATAAACCTAAGCATAAACTAAAGTAAACTAAACTAAAATAAATAAAACCTAAACCCTAAACTAAATAAAATAAAATAAACCAAAAATAAACCTAAACCTAAACTAAAAAATAAAACTTGAAAATAAACGTAAAATAAAAACATAAAAGCTAAACCTAAGAAAATAAAATAAAAACCTAAACCTAAACCTAAAAATATAAAGTAAAATTTAAACCTAAAAAATAAAATAAAAATAAAACTAAACTAAAAAGTAAACATAAACCTAAAAAATAAACTAAAATAGAAAATCTAAACTAAAATAAATAAACCTAAAATAAATAAACCAAACTAAATAAAATAAAAAATAAATCTAAATAAAATAAAAAATAAAATAAACTAAAATAATTAAAAATAAAACTAAATAAACCTAATAAATCTAAACCTTCCAATTTACTTACATTTTAAAAGAAAACTCCTAAACCCTAAACCCTAAGCCCTAAACCCTAAACCCTAAATCCTAAAAACTAAACCCTAACACCACTCTAAACCCTAAACCCTAAGCCCTAAACCATCAACCCTTAACCATAATCCCTATAATCTATAACCCTAAAACCTAAATCCTAAAAACCTAAACCTAAACTAAATAAAACCTAAAAATAAATAAATATAGAAAAACTAAAACTTAAATAAAATAAAAAAATAAAATAAAATAAAATAAAAAACTTATACATAAAACTAAACCTAAAAATAAAATAAAATAAAAAATAAAAACTTAACTAAAATAAAATATATAAAAACCTAAGCTAAACTAAAAAAAATAAGATAAGCCAAATATTAAATAAAATAAATAATATAAAAACTAAACATAAAATAAAAATAAAATAAACCTAAAAAAATAAAATAAAAACTAAATAAAAACCTAAGCCTAAAAATAAATAAAAAATAAAACCTAAACCCCAAACTAAAAAAAACCTAAACCTAAAATAAACAAAATAAAATAAACCTAAGCCTAAACTAAAATAAACTAAACTAAAATAAATAAAACCTAAACCCTAAACTAAATAAAATAAAATAAACTACAAATAAACCTAAACCTAAACTAAAAAATAAAACCTAAAAATAAACCTAAAATAAAACCTAAAAGCTAAACCTAAAAAAATAAAATACAGACCTAAACCTAAACTTAGAAATACAAAATAAAACTTAACTTAAAAAATAAAATAAAATTAAAACTAAACTAAAAAGTAAACATAAACTTAAAAGTAAACTAAAATAGAAAAACCTAAACTATAAACTAAACTAAATAAATGAAAATAAATTTTAATGATAAATTAAATAAATAAACTAAAATAAATAAAATAAACTAAATAAACTAATAGCTAAACCTACATTTACTGTTGCTTTTTTAAAAAACTCCTAAAACACCTAAATCCTAGGCCCTAAACCCTGTACTTAACTGGAGGATCATACTAGGCCCTAGGCCACTAGGCCTGGCACACTGACTGACCTGGGCCACTGGGCTCAGCCTGAGCCCTAAGGTGAGCCACAGGCCACTAGATCTTGACTGATCCTGGAGCCACTGAGCCACTGATCCCTAGGTCTGCCTTGGGCTGACTGACCATGAGCCACAGGCTAAACCACAACTGATCATGTGCTGAGCATACTAAACTAGGCCACTGAGCCCACTATGCCTGGGCCACTGATCCTGGGCCACTACTATGGGCCCTGGGCTAAGCCTAAGCCACAAAAACCTGACTAAAATAAAACCTATAAAATGATAAAGTAAACTAAATAAAATATAAAATGATGATAAAGTCTAAACTAAATCTAAATAAATAATAAAATAAAATAAAATAAAATAAACTAAAATAAAATTAAGAAAAACCTAAACTAAATTGAAAAATAAAATAAAATTAAGAATAAAAAAGCTTAATAAAATAAAAATTAAACCTAAAATAAAATAAAATGAACTTAAAATAAAATAAAATAAAAACTAAATAGAAACCTAAACCTAAAAAATAAGCCTAAAAATAGAACCTAAAATAAATAAAAAATAAAAGCTAAACCCTAAACTAAAATAAACCTAAATCTAAGATAAAATAAGCTACACTAAAATAAATAAAACTTAAGTCTAAACCTAAAATAAACTAAACCTAAATTGAAACCTAAATTAAATAAAATAAAATAAACTAAAAATAAAGCTAAACCAAAATTAAAAAATAAAACCTCAAAGTAAACCTAAAACCTAAACCTAAAAAATAAAAATAAAAATGTAAACCTAAACATAAAAATAAAAGATAAAAGCTAAAGCTTAAAAATAAAATAGAAATAAAACTCAACTGAAAAATAAACTAAAATAAAAAACCTAAAATAAAAAAATAAACTTAATATAAATGAACTAAAATAAATAAAATAAAATAAACATAAAATAAAATAAAATGAACTAAAATAAATAAAATAAGTAAATAAACTAAAGCCTGGCTTTGGCTAAAAAACCACCATCTGGCCCCTAAAGCACTAGGCCAAATGATTGAACTGGGCCCTAGGCCCTGAACTGCACTGGGCCATGGCCTGAGGCCTGGGCTGAGCACTGGGCTGAGCCACAGGCCTGACACAGGCACCCTGGGCCACCCTGCCCACTGAGCCATTAGCCCAGGCCCCAAGCTAGCCCCAGTGCTGAACCACCCTGGCTGAAACCTGCCCTCAAACCTGAGCAGCCACCCTAGGCCTGGGCCCTGGGCTGAGCCTATGACCTGAGGCCTGAGCTGTAATGATAAATGATAAAAGATAAAGATAAAAAACTAGGCCCTGATTAAAGATAAAGAAATAAAATATAATAAATAAAACTAAATTAACTATAAATTAAAGTAAACTAGATAAAATACCTAAATAAATTAAAATAATATAAACTTATATTATAATAAAATAAAACTTAAATAAACTTAAAAATAAAAATAAAACCTAAAAATATAAAAAAATACTTAAACTAAACTAAATAATATCTACCTAAAATAAAATAAAGTAAACAAAATAAACCTAAACCTAAAATAGAACTAAAATAAATAACTCTAAACCTAAACCTAAAATAAACTAAACCTAAAACCAAACCTAAATCATATAAAATAAAATAAACTAAAAAACTAAAACTAAACTAAAAATAAAACCTAAAATAAACATAAAATAAAACCTAAAACCTAAACCTAAAAGTAAAATAAAATCTAAACCTAAACCTAAAATAAAATAAAACCTAAACTAATAAAATAAAATAACTCATCTAAAAATAAACCTAAACCTAAAAAATAAAAAAACTAAATAAAATAAATAAACCTAAAATAAAATAAAACTAAATAAAATATAAAATGAACCTAAATAAAATAAAAATAAAATAAATCAAATAAATAAAAATAAACTAAATAAATTAAATAAACCTAAACCCGGTTTACTTAATTAAAGAAACCCTAAGCCCAAAATCTAAACCCTAAACCTAACTAACCTAAACCTACCCCCTAAATCTAAACCCTAAACTATAAACCCTAAAACAAAACCTTAAACTCTAAACCCCTACTAAACCCTAAACCCACACACCCCAAACCTAAACCTTAAAATCCTACAGCCTAAACCATAAACCTAAACCTAAACCTACAACCCTAAATCCTAAACCCCAAAGCCTAAACCCTAAATCCTAAAACCTAAACTAAATCTAAGCCCTAAGAATGGGTAAAACCTTGATGGCAGCAACATCACTGTCAACTAGGCTCAGTCTAGATCTGGCGGTGGAGGCGAAGGCAAAGGCGACAGTTATTATAGTGGTGGTGGGGTTCTGGAGGTGCTGGTGGATATGGAGGTGGTTATCAGAGCAGTGGTAGTTATGGAGGCAGGAGGAGCGATGAAGGTTACAACCATGGTGGTGGTGGAGGGATAGATTAGGGATATGATGGTAGATCTCATCTCGAGGCGAGGGGTGGTTGATAGCTGGAGAAACTAAAGAACGGTCAATTCGATCTACTGCCTATGGAACTGTCTTTTTAGCAGAGGTGATTCTATTGATCTAGGGTTTTTGATTTCCTCTATGGGTGCTCATTATTTATTTATGTCATCGGTTGTGTCTTAGAAAACTTGGGCTATTACTTGGTTGATAAAATAAAAAAAAGAAATGTTGAATATGAATTTATTCTCTGTTAAAAAAAAGCCTTAAACCCAAAACTAAAACTTAAACCTTAAACCATAAAACCTAAACGGACCACAAACCCTAAACCCCAAACCTAAACCCCAAACCTAAAACCCCCAACCCTTAAATATAAAAATCTAAACCTAAACTAAATAAAACCTAAAAAATAAATACATAACCTAAACCAAAATATAATAAAATAATAAAATAAAATAAAAATAAATTAAAACCTAAACCTAAAATAAATAAAAAAAACTAAAATAAAATAAATAAAAAACCTAAACTAAACTAAATAATAAATAAAAAATAAATACTAAATTAAAATTAAAAAAATAATAAAATAATAAATAAACCTAAAATAAACCTAAAATAAAACATAAACCATAAACTAAAAGATCCTAAACTTAAAATAAAATAAAAATAAACCTAAAGATTAAAAATAAACTAAACTAAACTAATTAAAATAAAATAAACATAAATAAATAAATAAAATAAAATAAACTCAGATAAAAAAAGCTAAATGGACTGAGACATCTTGGTTTGCTTGATTTTAAAGAAAATGCTTAAACCCTAAATCCACTGACCCTAATACTGAACTAAACCCACTAAACCCTAAACCCTGAGCTAAGCCCTGGGCCTACTTAAAACACAAAACCTAACCACACACTACCACACTAAACCCTAAACCTACCCCACTAAACCCTAAACCTACCCTACCCAAAATCTGACCTGACTCCCACCCTAAACCCCCCTAAACCCCTAAACTTTACTCTAATAACCAACACCTAAACCTAAGAGTGGGTGGAAGAATGGGAGGAACATCCAGCAACTAGGCTCAATCTAGATCTGGTGGTGGAGGTGAAGGTGGAGGTGGCGGTTATCACAGTGGTGATGGGGGATCTAGAAGTGTTAGTGGATATGGAGGTAGTTGTCAGAGCAGTGGTGGTTATGGCGGTGGGAGGAGCGACGAAGGTTATAATCGTGTTGGTGGCAGAGGGAGTGATCAGGGATATGATGGAGGATCGTGCTACTCAAGAGGCGGGGTGGTTCTGAAGCTGGAGAAAGCGAAGAAGCAATTGATCAATGCTTATGGAACTACATCTTTAAGATGGTTCTACTTATCTAGGGTTTTGATTTGCTCTATGGGTGCTCATTTTATCTATATCATCATTGTGTCTTAGAAAATGTGGTGTGCTACTTGGTTGATGAAAGAAGAAATATTGAATCTAAATTTAATCTCTATTAAAATAAAACCTTAAAACCTAAACTTAAACCTAAACTTAAAACTTAAACCTAAAATCCCATACACCCTAAACCTAAAACCCTAAAACCATACCTAAACCCTAAACCTAAACCACCAAACCATACCCACCACCTAAACCTACAACCTACGATAAACCCCCCTAAACCTAAAATACAAAATGCTAAACTAACCCTAAAAACCTAAATCCCTAAAATCTTAAGATAGTCTTAGATGAGTTAGTAGATAAGAATGACTAATCTAACAAAATGTCTTCAAGAGACTTTACATTAACTATTTTGATTGAATACCTAAACCTAAATCATATTATAATACCATATATTATAGTATAATGCAGCATCATATATTTGAGCATACAGTGATGTAATTTTGGTGATTATAAGATGTATTGAAATGTTTTAGCATATTATGGTATTTTTCCCTGTAGTCTTTATTAATATAAATCATAAAAATATTGATTTAATAAATCAGATGTTAAAATTTGTTAAATTTAAAGTGGGAATTAAGTTGTAGTACCAAAGGTGTGCTACACCACTTGTAGTCTAAAACGTAAGATTTTATGTTCAAAATAAATATTATATTTTGTAGCATAGTATAGCATCATATATCATAATATATTATTCTATGCATTTTAAATTCTTTTAGTATTTTACAATCATGCAGTCGAGCCAACACTAGCATTATTTATAAAAATGTTGATTTACACTTTAAAATGGTGGAATTTGGCCAAATTCATAATAAGTAGAGCATGACATCATAATATATTGTTTCAATTTAAAATATGTAAGTGATATGTCTATAATATATAGTTTTTTATTATTTAGATTAATTTTATTATTTTTTAACTTAAGCAATCCCTTATGAAGTGATATGCAATATAATATATTATAATATGTCATAGCATATTATAATATCTGGATCTCATAACATAGTGTAGCATCATGCATTATAGCATAACTATTGTGTATTACTACTTGTTGTTTAGCAAATTTTAGTTTATTATGGTATGATGTAGTAGAATTTGTATTGGTATAATACATAAAAATACTAATTTATAGGCTGAGATGATGGGATGTGGCCAAATTTAAGTTAGTTTTAGGGAACATCATTAGGGTATGCTATGGTGTGTCATTTAATCAAAAGAATGGAATTTTGCATCCAAAATAAATGTTGATTTTTCAACCAAATTTTATAATTTTGTTGCTTAAAGTGATTCATTTTAAGGTGTATTGTAAGATAATATATTATATGAAAGCATATTAAAATATAATATACATAACATATTACTTCACATATATATGAATGTGGTGGTGTGTTACTAAATGTTATTGTACATTTTAATATGTTTTACTTTATTATAATACATTGGGTCAAAACTCACAAAAATGTTAATTTAAAGTTGAGATGGAAGAATTTGGCCAAAATTCACTAAGAAACAACACCAAAATTATGCTATTTTGTACCATTTCTATTAGAAAAATAATACTTTTACATCCAAAATGAACATTATTTATATTTTGCAAAAATTTTGTTATTTGTTCCCTTTAAGTGATTCTAATGAGGTTTAATGTTAGACAATATATTGTATATAAGAAATTATAATATAATATAATGTGTTAATTCACACTATAATATGTCTAGCATGATATTGTATAGTTAGTTTGAGCTTGCACCACACAAATCATAAAATGTTGATTATAATGTTAAGATTATGTAATTTGAATGAATAAATTGTTAGGCATAAGAGAAAAAAATGAGATTTGATGAGAATTCATGTCAAGGACATGGAGGGAGATCCTAGGGGATCACACATGCATTGTACATGACATGTAAGGGGTCTTATCAAGGGAATAGAAGAAGAAAATCTACTTGGATATGGTTTGAATTTGATTTGATTATATGGTTTGTGGAAAGAGGATCCACTGGGAATAAGAATCTATAATTCACCAAGGATTAAGATAGAATTGAATTTAATTTGTTTTAGTTTAATTGATATGGAGGCATATCAGCTAGAGATATGGGATCGAGTCTGCTGGGGATTGGGTATATGAACCATCCACTAGGGAAGCAGGTTTGGGTTATCTGCTAAGAATTAGGATTTGAGTTTGATTTCATAGATTTGTTTGGGGATGTATTCGTTAGGGATAAGAGTTTGGTTGGATTTCTTTGATTTAGCTATTAAGGGAGTTGGCTTAATTTGGATCCACTAGGGAGGTTGGTTTTAAATTTAATTTATTTGCTTGACTTAATAGTCTACCACCTGTAGGGTGGAGCTAGCCAACCTAAGGGGTCTCCTTTTGATGTGCAACGACTGTGCTAGGAAGAATGCATAGCAGACTTACATCTTCTAGAGTGAGGAAGAACTGCTAGGGTGACGGTTGGATGCAACAAATCAAACTTGACCGACTCTTGAGTGAATGACATTGGGGACTTATTTTAACTCACAAGTAGTCAAGATTAATTTATCTTAATTTCTTGTGATTTGATATGGTTTCTTTTTGAATTGAGGGCATATCCGTTCGGGATGTGAGCTCGGTCAAATTTGATTGATTTAATTTATGGACCATGTCAGTGTCTGATGGACCCATTTAGAAGGTGCTATATTAAACTTGTCCTTTCTCAGATTTATAAATCCAATGGGATAGTCTACTAGTTGTGGGGTAGAGCTAGCCAACCTAAGGGGTTGCCTTTCGGTGTGTGACGGTTGTGCAAGGAAAAAGGCATAGTAGGCTTACATCTTCTAAAGAAAGGAAAAATAGCTAGGGTGAACTGTTGGAAGCACAACAAATCAAACCTGGCTTAGCGACAACTACTGAGTGAATATCGCTGGGTACTTATATCAACTAAGGAGTATTTAGGAGACTCTTATAGGGAATTCTATTGACACTACCCTAAAGATGGGATACCAACTTGAAAAAAGGTACCGCTAGGGGTGTTCTCTGAATCTGTAAGTGAATATATATATTTTGTTTATATGTTTGCATAGACTCTGTTGGTGTACGAGGGAACACAATGAGAAGGGGCTATGTCGGCCTTGACCTGTCTCAAATTTATTGGACCATGGGAGAATCTTCACATCCATAAGATGGATTCTCCAACCGAGTGGTCTTAGGAAGGAGAACTATCCAAATGCGGGTAGTATGGGTAGGGTCTAAAGGATGTGATCCAAATATTGTGCCCATAGAGGAGGTGCTACTAGGGGCCTTATCTTGAGCCCAAGAAAAGAAAGCCTATAGATGTACAGTGGCCAACTTAAAGAGAAAGCATAGTAGACTTACATCTGCCATGAGTGGTGTATCCTAAGGTGCGAGAACCAACTAACCTAGGGTGTATTAGCATGCATGAGTGGTGTATCCATTAGCATAGTGAGAACCAACCAACCTAAGGTTCCCGTCAGTATTCACCAATCAATTTGGAAAGAAAGAATGTAGGCTTACAACTTCCCAAGTGGAACTGATCATCGAGATAGTCTATCATCGGTAGGACATATGCTATCTGACCTAGAGCGACTACTAAGTGGGGAGCCCTAAGGAAGGACTAGACCTAGACTTCAAGCATCCAAGAGGGAAGGAGTCGCTAGGGGACTTATACTAAACATCAAATATACTTGACCCAATCAATGCACGAAGGCTAATCCCAGAAGAAAGTGTAGCAGACTAACATCCTCTTAAATGAAGCCAACATGAGGGTAGCTTCTGGCCCACATAAACTAAAAATAAAGGTGCTCATCAATGCGGAAAGGAAGGAAGCATCCTCCAAAGCAAGAAGACCACTAGGCTAACACACCTTGGGTTGCTTGTCACTACCTAAGCAACTACTAAGTGAGTGCCACTAGGGATGTTATCTCAACTTAGAGTAGAGACAAAAGAATATGTGTTTGACATTGGTGCATTACTAGCCATATCCATGTACTCTTTGATGATGGCTAGTAGTATCTAGTCTCTTGATGTTGGATTTCATCTTGGGGATTGGTTGGCTACACATCATCACAGAATGTACCTTGGTCCGCGATCTTATGGGCTTGCTTGTCTCAACGCAACATATGATTGAAAGTCAGACAAGACACCATCCACAAGAGCGTAGGAAAGTGTTCTCTAGTTCATCTGATGGCCTTCAGACTTCTCTTGAGATAGTTTGCCTTTAGTTAGGTAATTCATGAATGGTTACCTCCAATCTAAATCCTCATCTTTCTTGGAAATGGCAACCTCCCCTTCAAGAGAGTACTTTTTGATGAGTTTAATATCCATAAGGGATAAGACTTGTCTATTTTGGACCTTTATTGATATGGACTCATCCTCAGAACCTCTCTCCTTGGCAAGCTTGGTTAAAGCATACTCTTCTTGAGGAATCTTATAAATGATAACCTCTAGGATTTGGCAAAACAATTTCATAGTGTTCTTGTAGTATGGAGCTTGGCTTATGCTTTATAGGACTAGCAATTTGGTTGATAACTTGAGAATCCGAAGATGTTGATGTTCTCGATAGATTCTAACTCTAGAGGCCGACAATGAGTCTCATATTGACTTCATTGTTGGTTCAAGGATTGAGCAGTTGATATGAAAATCTAATTACATCATAATTCAGAGTTAAGAGAACTATTCCTACTCCTTCCTTTCTTAAAATAGTAGATTACAGTTATTCTCCTCTTTAAGAGGAAGCCGCACCATCAAAGTACATCTCCTAGTGGTGAATGCTAGTATCTCCTAAGTTCATAATTTGTTCATTGGGGAGATCATCACTATGCAGAGAGTCAACAGGAAGTGGGTGTATTGCTAAGAAATCCACTAGCGCTTGTCTTTTCTATACAAGGCGAAGGTAATGTCAAGCGTGAGAGGATCATGGTGGTCATGCCAACTATTTGGATAGCATCAACCATGTCATGAGATCTTTGTAGTGGATTGATCCTCGAAGTTCACCATATGAGGGATCATGTAGTGTTGTAGCTTTTGGGATGCAAAGATTAAAGCTAGGCAATGCTTCTCAATGGGTGGATAATTAGCCTCGGAAAGAGATAGAGCTAAGGTAGTAGAGTTTCCTTCCCTTCATCATTGGCTTGGGCCAACAAAACACCAAGGGAGTCATATAACACAGTAGTGTAAAGTATGAGTGGCTTGCCTAGGATAGGGGTTGCTAGAACCGACGGAACCATCAGGTAATGCTTCATGTCTTCGAAAGTATGCTCACACTTATCATCCCACTTGAACTTGACATCCTTTTTGATAAATACTGAGAATGGCTGAAATCTTTCCAATATGTTGGATATAAAGCATTTTAGATATGCCAATTGCCCTTGGAATGATTTGATTTAAGTTAAACTTTAGAGGGTGTAATTTCAAAAATTGCCTTTATCTTCTCCAGATCAATTTCGATTCCCTAGTCTCAGACAACAAACCCAAGGAATTTTTCTGAAGCTACTCCAAATGCACACTTCAGGGGGTTTAATTTGAGGTTAAATTATCTTAACTATTCAAAAACTATTCTCAAGTCAAAGAGATGGTCTTTCTTTTCTACACTTTTGACCATGATATCATCATCATAGCACTTAGCTTGATGATGAATGAGTTCATCAAAGATTTGAGTCATAGCCCGCTGGTATGTAGCACCAAAATTTTTAAGGCTAAAGGCATGACCTTATAGCAATAAGTTCTAATCGGGGTTCTAAAAGTAGTGTTTATTTCATCTTCAGGGGCCATCTTTATTTGGTTATATCCAGATGAGACATCCATGAAATAGAAGACTGCATGAGATGAGGCAATATCTACCATCGACTCAGGATTGGTAGTGGAAATGCATCTTTTTGGACATGCCTTAAATCCCAAAATCAATGCATATGTGAATTTGGTCATTTTGTTTCTTAATTAGGATACTAACTAGGGTATTTTTCTTCTGAATGAACGGATCGATCAATTTCTTGACTTGAAAATGACATATTGTTCAATGTCTGTCGCATGAGTCTAGAGCTTTCTTGATAGAGTTAATGGTAGGTAGGATCTATTATTGGTTATGGATTGCTATGTCTTAGCCAATCTCTCTCTTCATAACTCCATGCCTTAAACTTAGTCCGTCCTTTGAATTGAATTCAATAAAAAATTGATGTATGTGGCGTGGATCTTCTTCAATTCTAAGTTAATTTCCTTGAGAACGATTGATGGTTGACTAATGATTAATGTGATTTGAAAAGAACCTATCGATTCCAAATAATTGGTGATGACTAAGAAATAATCATCATCATCGACTGGACCCACTATATTAAATCCTAGACTCGATCTTGATTAAGAGCTTTGCATTTGTTCTTCCATATTCTTTCGAAGTAGTCTGACTTGTGCTTCAACCAAGTATGTGGGATTAACCCTTTCTTTGCTAAATTATGAACACAAGGAAACTACCAATCAAAAGGTAATTCTATTGAATATTTATATGAATCATCCTCAAGTTTTACATCAACTTCTTGACTTGAGGATGATGCCCCAAAAGAACCTCTGAGTCTTCACACCTGTGGATGACTTAGGGGCTTTCTAACTACCAAACCCTCAACTTTTTGAGAGGAAAGTTGGGTTAGAGCTAAGGTTCCCAACTGATGCCTAACTATTTCACATATAGACTTGGATACACTTTTGCTTTGCTATGGAGCATGGTCTTCATTGTTATATAGCTCAAGTGTCACCTTGAAGGGAATATACTACTGAGAAGAGTTGGTTGGTGTGCTAACCATATAATACTCATCCACTCTAAATTCTAAGTCTACATGGATAACAAGTGTACTCCTGATAGCTGGGACATATATTCTATTTGGTGGCCAATAATGAGGTTTTCCACCCCTGGGATTGCCTCCAAACTGGCCTCTTTCTCTACATGGTGGAGGTTAGGTCGTCCTACCCATATATTCGAATGGAGTAACAAACTGTGTGTGGAATCTAATGTCAAGCTCCACTTCCTCCTCCAAGTCTATTTTCACTCCCTATTATTTTCTTTTTCATTTTTTTTCTTTTTATTTTTTTATTTTTATTTTTAAACATTGCCAAGTTCGAGAATAGACTTATTAATTTTAGGTAGTAAGCCACATCCTCATATATGCCGACCTCGTGAACTCTAAATGGCTTGAGATTTCCTTCAACACAGTAGACGATCTCACTTCTCGCAAACTTCATACATAGATATAGAAAGGATGGAACTATATTGTTCTCATGTATCCATGGTCTCTCAAGCAAAGCATTGAAAGATGTATCCGAGTCTATAATGTGAAACTTGGCTTCGCCAATCATCTATCTCCAAGGGCAACACTATGGAGGCTAAGGCTTGACCTCACTTTTGGAGTGATTCAATCTTCCCATCTTAAACTTAGAGTCTTCTAGACACTAAGACTTCCCTAGTCATAAGACACTTCTAACAATTAAACATCTAAACTAAGTCAAAAGACTTAGAAGGGTTAACCATAACATTAGGTTATGCCTTTAGGATTTGGATAATCCAATTACCCTATAACCCAAATCCAATCCATGTTCACCTTCTCAAACCAAACCTCAAGTTCAATTCAAACATGAAATTCAAATCCAAATCCAAATCCAAACCCAAATTCAAAACCAAATGATTGAAGCATGATCAAATCCAAACTTGAAAACTTTCCTAAGCCATATGACCTATCCCATGAACTTAGCCAAATCTTAATCCAAATCAATCCAAAATCAATTGATTTTCTCATAATAAATTTATATCTTCAATCATCTTACTAAATATAAATCAAATCTATATTCAAATGATCAAAACTAAATCAAACTAAATCAAATCAAATCAAAACCCTTCCCAAGACATATGACCTATCCCATGAACTTAAATCTTAATCCAAATCAAGTCAAACTCAATTAATTTTCTCACAATCAATCATATTTTCAATCACCTTCATAAATTTAAATGAAATATACATTTAAATCATCAAAACTAAATCAAACAAAATCAAAATCCAAACCTAAGCCACATGACCCAACTCAATGGACTTAGCCAAATTCCTTCATTCCAAAATCCAAATTCAATTGATTTTCTCATGAATGAATCATACCTTCAATCATATTCACAATTATAAATGAAAGTTTCAATCATCAAGCCAAACAAAAATCAACCCAAGTCAAACCCAACTTAACCCTTTTGACTTGAAATGTTCATGAACCAAACCCATTTGAACCAAGCAATTGAATTTATATATCAATCCCAAATCCATATATGAACTCAACTAAATCAAACTCAACCCAAAATCAAGCCAACTAAACACAATTGGTCCACTTGACCCAAAGTGCAAATTTGACCTATTTGAGCCAAGTTTTAATCCTACCCAAATTGGATCATAATCGCCCATCATGATGGTTAATCTAGTTGATCAATTATCATAAATTGTCAAACCAAGTCAACTTGGTCATTTGACCAAGTCAACCCCTTAACCCACATGAACCAAACTAGCCAAATTGTAACCTAAACCAAATCCAATGATTCATACCAAATCAAAATAAATATTTGAATATGACTTGACCTTCAATTGAGTCAAACCAAATCCAATTGTCCATCTAAAAGTTGACCCAAATTGACCTAAAAGACCAATTTGGGTCAAATCAAAATATAAATCAAATTGATTGCAACTAATAGCTCAAGTTCATTCCAAATTGACTGTTAAACTTGACCAAAGCCATGATTGGACCCAATTGAACCCAATTGACCTACTTACCCCAAATTGACCTAAAGTCTTATCAAAAACCAAATCAAAATTAATTGAAACTAAAGCCTAAAAATCATCTTCAATTGGTCAACTAAACCCAAATCAACACCCAAGTTAATTTGGCCAATTTGGTCAAATTGGTCAACTTAACCCATTTGACCTAAATGAATTCAAATGAGCCAAAATCAAATCTAAGCTAAACTAAACCAAATCAATATAACTGAAAAATCCCAAATGATCATATGAACTTGACCCAACCCTTGGTTTGACCCAATTTGACCAATTGGTCAACAACTGACCAACCCAATTTGACCTAAATGAGTCAAATTGAGCCAAACTAACCAAATCAACTCCAATTGACTTGAAATTTGGGATAACCCACTTTTGGCTCATTTCAAATTTGCCCCAAATCCAATGCCAAATGATCATTCTACCCTTGGGTCAAGGGCCAAGACATGAGACAAATCACCCATGTAAGTGGTCATTTCCATTCCTTGGCCAATTGGTACTCCCCAATGGTCCACCTAGTACCTAGGACCCCAACGACCCAAGGTTGGGTCAACCATGACCACAGAGGTGAAATCACTTCACCCTCTCTTTAGCATTTGAAACCCAAAGGACACCCATGATTCCTCTTCGCATCAACCAAGTCTGCCAACTTCTCCCTCGCCACCAAGGACTCCCTGAGATGGTCGTATGACCACTAGAAGCCAAACCTAATCCCACCATCTGATCAAGATGAAGGGAGGTATACGCCCCCTCATTTTCACTCAAACACACACAAAAATGATTCCATAGAGCCCTAGCAACCAAGATGACTGAGATCCATTCCTAAGCTCCCAAGCTTGTTCCTCGATCGAAATGCCATTCTGCCCATCTCAAATAAGACACTCCCATTTTTGACCTAACTTCCCATTTCTCCACCTACTCAAATTAACTTTGCGCACCTTCCCTAGGCCTCATCGAGCAAGAATGAATCATCTCCTTTTGAGCATCAAGGTGGGACTGATCAAAGTTGAGATCCAAATCATCAATTCATGGCCTTCTGCAATGGTGAGGAATTGATCCAATTCTACTCAAGGCTTCATCTCCACTAGATGAAGCTTCCTCAATCATTCGAGCCACCGCCTTGAGCTCATGAGGTATGCATCCAAACCGATCCTTAGAAAAAAAATGGGTTGGAGCTTTTAAAGAAAACTCTCGTGTGATCTTGACCATTGGATCCCCTCGATTCATGTTGTGGGATCTTGTTGATCTGAGCTTGAATAAGCTCGGATCAAGTGATCAATTTCGAATAAACTCTATTCTCCCTTACTCTCCTAATCTTAGATCACGCATAGTCCATTTCTGTGTGATCGAAATGTATGATCATGATTAGTTATACTAGATCGATCTGATTTAATCCTAATAAGCTGTGGGATTAATCATAGCCATCCAATCTTAGATCGGACGGCAGATGAGAAAGCACATCTGCCACCGCCACATGGGCACCGAGTCAGATAACTTTTAAGTAGCCAATCCCGCAATGCCATGTGGTGCCAATAGGATTAAGCTTTAATTAGGCTTAATTAATCATTTTAATGCAAACTTCTAAAAATCATAAAAAATATAGAAATAAAATAAATGCAAATAAATACTCATTTTAAAGGTATTTTAAAGGAGACTTAATTAAAATGATCTTAACTTATTTTGAGAAGAATTATATTTAATTAAGTTTAATTACAAAAATTATTAGCTTATTTACTTCTTAATTACTTGAACAATTAATCCCAAATTTTGTGGGTTAATTTAATGGGATGAACTCTTCCAGCCATTATTTTATTTGGATTTATCGCTCACTTAATTAGGAAAATTGATGGATTAAACATTAAATACTCTTTTAAGTTAATTAATGATTAATTAATCCCATGAACAATAATAAATTGGTTAATTAAGTTTATTAATCATTGTTCAATTATAAGTGAACTAAGGAATAGTTGGGATCCCCTAAGTTCATTTCATAATTTTAGAATGAAATTAATTAAGATTTAACTTAATTAAATCACTTAATCAAATTGAAATCATAATCATCGCACTAATTAATTAAATCATGAGGTAGATCTTGTTTAATAACCGGAGTTTAATGAAATTAACTATAAGAGTAATTAATTAAGTCCCTTAATCTAATTAACTATTAATCATGAGCCATTGAATTAGGCCCCTTTATTTCTCTAGGATCATTGCAAGTTTATTTTCCATGAATATCATGTTGGCTCATAATTATTTAGTTAATTACTTTAAGGTGAAATAGGTAAGCATAATAAATTCATCTAATTAAGGGTTAAACTTAATAAACCCAAAAAAATCAACTTAATTATATTTTCTTAAATTAATTCAAATCACATGTGAGAATGGGTTTAAAAAACAAGTGATGATTTCTCTTCTCCTAAATCAAATCAAATCCAAAACTTAATTAATAAAGATGCTTTGGTTTGATTTAAATAATCTTATTTGATTTGATTATCCTTAAGAACTACTTTGGTTGAATGAATCACATGCTTATATTTGATTGTCCTATTTCCAATCATGTTAAATTTGGTATGTCATTTGAATTAATGCATCCATCCTTTCAAAATCAAGTAAAATAAAATGGATTTCTTTATGTAAGCTTACATGTGTTGATTTAATTTATTATATGCATGGCTATTATCACTATTAAATCCAAATGTATTTTTCAAAAGCTTATAAATGAATAATAATGTGTTATGATGTTATAAATACATAAGAAATGCATGTGCTTATACCTTAAGTGTATGAATAGAGTTTTCTTTTCTCTATTCATGTGTTGATTTATATAAGATTGAATGGAAATGGGTATATAGCCTGACATCTGAACATAAGGCTTTAGCTAGCCCCAAGAGGTCCTTTGATTACCTCACGGTTTGTTACTTAGTTGATGAAATTGAAAATAAGAAATGTTGAATATGAATTTGTTCTCTGTTAAAAAAAACATCAAAAACCCTAAACCCTAAATCCTAAAACCTACAATCCTAAATCCTAAACCCTAAACCTTAAACCCTAAACAAAAACCCTAAACCCTAAACCCTAAACCCTAAACCCTAGAAACCTAAAAATATAAACCTAAACTAAATAAAACCTAAAAATAAAATAAATAAATAACCCAAAATAAATAAAAAATAAATAAAAACCTAAACTAAAACTAAACCTAAAACTAAACTAAAACCTAAAAATAAACTAAAATAAAACATAAATAAAATAAACTAAATTTAAAAATAAAATAAACCTCAAATAAAACAAAATAAAAACTAAATAAAAACATAAACCTAAAAAATAAACCTAAAAATAAATAAAAAAGAAAACCTAAACCCTAGGCTGAAAAAAACTAAACCTAAATAAATAAATTATAATAAACATAAACCAAAACTAAATTAAACAAAACTAAATTAAATAAAACCTAAAACTAAACCTAAAATAAACTAAACCTAAACCCTAAACTAAATAAAATAAAATGAACTAAAAATAAACCTAAACCTAATCTAAAACAAAAGCCTAAAAATTAACCTAAAAGAATATAATAAAAACCTAAACATAAGCCTAAGAATAAAACAAAACAAAAAAATAAACATAAACCAAAAACCAAAACTTAAAAAATAAACTAAAATAAAAAAATCTAAACTAAAATAAATAATCTTAAAATAAATAAACTAAACTAAATAAAAATAAAAAAAATAAACTACAACAAAATAAAAAAATAAAAAAATAAATAAACTAAGTAAAGCTAAACCTATTAGTTTACTTAATTAAAAAAAAACCCCTAAACCCTAAACTCTAAATTCTAAACCCTAAACCTTGAACCTACAACCCTAAACTAAAAATCCAAAACCCTAAAAAACCTAAAACCCTAAACCCTAAACCCTAAACCCTAAATGAACCCTAAACCCAAAACTTAAGCCCTAAAAACCCAAAACCCTAAAGCCTAAAGCCTAAAAACCAAAACCTAAACTAATTTAAACCAAAAAATAAAATAAATAATTAAACCTAAATTGAAACCTAAACTTAAAAATAAAATAAATAAATAAACCTAAACCTAATATAATAAAAAATAAAAATGAAAACCTAAACTAAAGCCTAAGCCTAAACCTAAAAATAAAATAAACTAATAAAAATAAACTAAAATAAAATAAATAAAGCCTAAACTAAACTAAAAAAATAAAATAAACTTAAGAATACAAACTTAAATAAAATAAAACTAATAAAATAAAAAATAAAATAAACCTAAAATATAATAAAATAAAATTAAAAAAAAACCTAAACTTAAAAAATAAATAAAAAAAAAAACCAAACCCAAAACTAAAGAAAACCAAAACCTAAAATAAAAATAAAATAAATAAAACCTAAACTAAAATAAATAAAACCTAAATCTAAACTAAATAAATAAACTAAATATAAACTAAAAATGAAACCTTTAAATTAAACCTAAAAACACCTAAACTAAACCTAAAATAAAATAAAAAACCTAAATAAATAAACTAAAATAAAAATTAAATAAATAAAACTAAACTAAATAAAGATAAAAAAAAACAAATAAATAATAAAGTAAATAATCTAAATAAATATAAACCTACCGATTTACTTAATTTTAAATAAAAAAATAACTAAACCCTAAAAGAATAAATCCTAAAACCCAAAACTATACCCTAAACCCTAAACCCTAAACCCTAAACCCAAATCCTAAACCTAAACCTAAAGCAACTAAATAAATTAAAAAAGTAAACATAAACTAAAACTTTAACCCTAAGAATTGGCAGAACCTTGACGACAAGAACATCATCACAACCAAGTCGCCTAGATCCGGAGACATGAAGGCGCAAAACGGTGGGGAACTGGAGGTGTCGACATGGAGGTGGTGGTGAGTAAGGTGGAGGCTGAGGAGCTGGTTAAGTGGTGGTGGTGGGGAGAGATCGGGATATGATGGTGGATCCTATTCGAGGCCGGGTGGTTATGGGAACTGAGAAAATGAAGAACCATAATAATTACTTAACTATGTCTTTACAATAAAGACAATTCTAATTATCTGGGTTTTTGATTTCCTATGCTCTTTTTATCTATGTCATCACTTATGTCTTAAAA
Organism: Cymbidium sinense; assembly: GCA_021442155.1. Taxonomy (NCBI): domain Eukaryota; kingdom Viridiplantae; phylum Streptophyta; class Magnoliopsida; order Asparagales; family Orchidaceae; genus Cymbidium; species Cymbidium sinense. Next base: position 51,810,576 of record CM038220.1, on the reverse strand, counting down.
CTTGTGTGTTACTTGGTTTATGAAATCTAAAAGAAAGGTTAAATATGAATTTTTCATGGTTAAAAAAAAATAAAACCCTAAACCTAAACCATAACCTAAACCTAAAACCTAAACTAACTAAAAACCTAAACCCTAAACCCTAAACCTTAAAAACCCTAAACCCTATACACTAAACCCTAAACCCTAAACCCTAAAATCCTAAACCCTAAACCCTAAACCTAAACTAAACCTAAACCAAAATAAAAAAAACATAAACCTAAACCCTCTAAAATAAACCTAAACTAAATGATTAAAAAATAAAATAAATAAAAAAATCTAAACCAAAATATAATAAAAAAATAAAATAAAACATAAACTAAAACTTAAACCTAAAAACCTAAAAAAGAAAATAAAATAAGAAATAAAAAATAAACTAAAATAAAATAAATAAAAACCTAAACTAAATTAGAAAATAAAACCTAAATAAAATTAAAACTAAACTTAAAAGAAAAATAAAATAAACCTAAAATAAAATAAAATAAAAACTAAATAAAAACTTAGACCTAAAAATAAAACCTAAAAATGAATAAAAAATAAAACCAAAACCCTAAACTAAAAAAAAGCTAAACAAAAAATTAAAATAAAATAAACCTAAACCTACACTAAAATAAACTAAACATAAACTAACTAAAACAAAATAAACTAAAAATAAACCTAAACCTAAACTAAAAAATAAAACCTAAAAATAAACATAAAATAAAAACCTAAAACCTAAACCTAAAAAAAATAAAATAAAATAAAAACCTAAACCTAAACCTAAAAATAAAAAATAAAACCTAAACCTAAAAGATAATAAAAATAAAGCTAAATTAAAAAAAACCTAAACCTAAAAAATAAACTAAAATAAATAAACATAAAATAAATAAACTAAACTAAATAAAAATAAAAATAAACCTAAATCAAAATAAATAAAATAAAATAAACTAAAAAAAAGAAATAAATTAAATAAACCTAAACCTACTAAAATAAAAAATAAATAAATTAAACCTAATAAAAATAAAAAAATAAACTCTAAAAAAACCCTAAACTAAAATAAATAAACTAAATAAACTAAACTAAACCTAAACTAACCTAATCTAAATCAACTAAACTATAAAATAAACCTAAACCTAAACCTAAACTAAAACCCTAAACCTAAATCATAAAACTAAACTTAAACCCTAAAACCTAAACTATAAAACTAAACCTAAATAAAACTAAACCCTAAATACTAAACTATAAACTATAAACTAACTAAACTTAAACAAAACCTAAACCTAAAAAACCTAAAACCCTAAACTAACCTAAACTAAACTAAACCCTAAAAAAACTAAACCCTAAACTAAACTCATAACTAAACTTAAACCCTAAACCTAAACCTAAACCCCTAAACCTTAAACCCTAAAAACCTCAAACCTAAACCTAAACTAATTAAAACAAAAAATAAAACAAATAAAAAAACCTAAGCCTAAATAAAATAAAATAAAAGGAAAACCTAAACTAAAACCTAAACCTAAACCAAAAAATAAAAAAATAAACTAAAATAAAATAAATGTTAAACTAAATGAAACTAAAAAATAAAATAAACTTAAGAGTAAAAAAACCTAAATAAAATAAAATAAAATCATAAAATAAAAATAAAATTAATATAAAATAAAATCAAATAAACTAAATAAAAAAAACCTAAACCTAAAAAAAAAATCTAAAAAATAAATAATAAAACTAAACCTAAACTAAAATAAGCCAAAAAATAAAGAATAAAATAAAATAAAACTAAAAGTAAACTAAAATAAAATAAATTAAAATAAATAAAAGCTAAACCTAAATTAAATAAAATAAAATAAACTAAAAAATAAATTTAAACCTAAATAAAAAAATAAAACATAAAAATAAACCTAAAATAAAAACCTAAAACTTGAACCTAAAAATATAAAAGAAAAACCTAATCTGAAATCAAAAATAAAAAATAAAACCTAAACCTTAAAAATAAAATATAAATAAAAATCAACTAAAAAATAAACCTAAACTAAAATAAACAAATAATAAATAAAATAAACTAAAAAAGAAATAAAAACTAAACATAAATAAAATAAAATAAAATAAACTAAAATAAATAAAAAATAAATTATATAAACAAAAAAAATGTTGAATTTAACATGTTAAAAAATTAAAACCCTAAACCTAAACTAAAATGTGAACCTAAACCTAAAACATAAAAACCTAAACCCTAAAAAAAATAATAAATAAAACTAAACCTAAACCATAAACCCTAAACCTAAAAAAAATAAATCCTAAACCCTAAACCCCAATAATAAACCCTAAACCATAAAAAAAAGCTTAAAACACTAAACTAAAAAAAGACCTAAAAAAATAAAATAATAAAATATAAACCAAAAATAAAATAATAAAATAAAATAAAAAAAACATAAACTAAAACCTAAATATAAACCTAAACCTAAATAAAATTAAAATAAAACATAAAATATAAATAAATAAAAACCTAAAATAAATTAAAAATTAATAAACCTAAAAAATAAACTAAACATAAAATAAAATTAAAATAAAACCTAAATAAATAAACTAAAACTAAATAAACATAAACCCAAATAATAAAAAAAAAAAATATAACTAAAATAAAAAATTAAACCTAAACCCAAAACAAAAAAAACTAAACCTAAATTAAAATAAAATAAATAAACCTACACTAAAATAAACTAAACTAAAAATAATAAATAAAACCTAAACTAATATAAAATAAAAAACCTAAACCTAAACTAAAATAAATAAAATAAAAAAAAAAAATAAACCTAAACTAAAAAAAGAAAACCTAAAAATAAAACCTAAAATAAAAAAAAACATAAAAAAAACTAAACTAAAAATAAATTAAAACCTAAACCTAAACCTAATATAAAAAAAATAAACCTAAAAAAATAAACCCTAAAATAAACACTAAAAAACTACTAAAATAAAATAAAAAAATAAAAAATAAACTAAACTAAATAAACCTAAAATAAACCTAAAAAATAAAAAAAACATAAACCTAAACCTAAAATAAAATAAAAATAAAATAAACTAAAAAAAATAAACTAAACTAAACCTAAACCTAAAATAACTAAAATAAAAAAACCAAATTAAAAAATGAACATAAATAAATTAATTAAACTAAATAAAAATAAAAATAGACCTAAATAAAATAAAAAAAAACTAACTAAAATTAAACCTAAACCTAAAAAACAAAAAAAATAAAGTTTAAAACCTAACCTAACCTAATAAAACTAAAACCCTAAACTTAAACCCTAAACTAAAAAACCTAAACTAAACTAAACCTAAAATAAACATAAACCTAAACCTAAATAAATAAACTAAACTATAAAATAAACTAAACTAAAATAAATATAAACTAAATAAATAAAAAATATAAATAAAATAACCTAAATAAAATAATAAAATATAAAACATAAAAACCTAAACTAAAACCTAAACTTAAACCTAAACTTAAAAATAAAATAAAATAAAAAATAAAAGTTTAAAAAAAACCCTAACCCTATACCCTAAACCCTAAAACTATTCCTAAACCCTAAACTTTGAACCCTAAACGTTCAACCCTAAACCCTAAAACCCTAAACAAACCCAAACTATAAACCTAAACCTAAACACTAAACCTAAACCATAAACCAAAAAAACTAAAAAACCTAAACATAAACTAAAATAAAATAAATAAAAAAACCTCAACCTAAATAAAATAATAAAATATAAAACATAAAAACCTAAACTAAAACCTAAACCTAAACCTAAACTTAAAAAATAAAACAAAATAAAAAATAAAAACTAAAGTCAAATAAAATAAATAAAAACCTAAACCTAAAAAATAAACCTAAAATAAATTAAGAAAACCTAAACCTTACAACAACAACAACAACAACAAGCCTTAATCCCACTAGTGGGTACACATGAATCCTTCTCCATCCATGTCCTATTAATGTCAAATTCTCATTTAATTCAAGTATACTAAGATCATTTTTATACATCTTAACCAAGTCTTTTAGTCTCCCTACCTTTTAACATAAGGTAAATCTAATGCATCTACTCTCCTAATCTGTCATCTGATACAACGCTTTATGTGGCCAAACCATCTAAGGAGACTCTCCCTAATCTTATCTACCATGAGCTACTCCAACTTTTTCCCAACATACTCATTTTGCATTCTATCTCTAAGAGTAAAGCCACTCATCCACCTAAGCATCCTCATCTCGTAACATTTAACTTAGTCTTATGCTTCTTTTATTGGCCAACATTGCACCATAAGTCATTGCAGGTCTTACCACCATCTTATAAAATTTTCCTTAAGTTTAAGTGGAACTTTTCTATCACATAATAGGCCAGATGCATTCCTCCACTTCAACCATCCAACTTGAATTCTACTAATAACATCTCATCTATTTCACCATCATTTTGAACAATAGAGCCTAAATATCTGAATCGCTCACTCTTATTAATGACTTGTTCACCTAATGTCACAACACTACCACTAGAACTTCTACAACTAAAATTACACTCCATATATTCAATTTTAGATCTACTTAAACAAAAATCTTTAGACTCTAAAGTTGACCTCCATAATTCAAGTTTATGTTGGACTCCTCTCTAGTCTTATCAACAAGAAGAATGTCATCAAACAAAGCATACACCAAGGTACATCTTCTTGTAAATGCCTAGAAGAACATCTATAACTAAAGTAAAAAAGATAAGGGCTTAAAGTTGATCGATGTAATCCAACTGAAATAGGAAAATATTTTGTCAATCCTCCTTGTGTTTGGACACAAGTAACACTCTAGTATACATATCCTTAATGACTTGAATATAACCAATATTAACTCCTTTCTATTCTAGAACTCTCCAAAGAACATCTCTTGAAACTTTATCATAAGCTTTCTAAATCAATAAATATCATATGTAGATCCTCCTTACTTTCTCTATGCTTCTCCATCAAACCTCTTAACAAATGTATAGCATCCATAGTAGATCTAAGCATGAAACCAAATTGATTGTGAGAAACTTCTATATCACATCAGTAACCTATGCTCACTCTCTCCCATAATTTTAATGCATGGCACATTAACTTAATTCCTCTATAATTTGCACACTCTTGTGCATCACCTTTATTCTTAAATATAGGAACCAACAAACTCTTTCTCCACTCATCTGGAAACTTTTTAGTCTTTAAAATAACATTAAAAAGATTTGTAAGCCAAGAAATTCCTTGATCTCCTAAACATTTCCACACTTCTATTGGAATATTATTCGGTCCTAGTGCTTTCCACATTTCATTTTCTTTAAAGCTTCACTAACTTCAGATTTACTAATGATGATAAAATGAAATTCTCTATTTTTGTTTAGTGTATTAAGGTTGTTAAAATCAATCACCTTCATTGAAAAGTTTATCAAAATACCTCATCTACCTATTTTCAATATCCTTTTCTAAGAAAAGCACTTTATTATTTTCATCCTTAATACACCTCACTTAAAATATGTCTTTACTTCTCCTATCTCTTTGGTTGGCTAACTTATACATACATCTTTCACCTTCTTTGGTATCTAATCTATTGTATAAATCACTAAAAGCTAAATTTTTTGCATCAAATATTGCTTTCTTAGAATCTCTACAAGCCACTTTATATCTTTCCCAATTCTCTGAGTTTTTACATCTAAACCAAGTTTTATAACAATGCTTCTTATTTCTTATCTTTTCTTGCACACTCTGGCTCCACCACCAACTATTCTTATTAAAAGAAGTTTTTCCTTTTGATTCTCCAAGCACATCTTTAGCAACTTGTTTAATTTCACTTGTTATTTTTTCCCACATAACGTTAGCTTTCCTTATGAACATCCCAAATTCTAATCTTTGTAGCTTGCTCTTAAAAATATTTTATTTGTGTTCTTTAAGTGTCCCCATCTAATCCTAAGATAATAATTTGGTTTATTTTTTCTCTTACAACCTTTCATCTTAAAATCTAGTACTAACAATCGATGTTGGGTACATAAAATTTCACTTGGAATGACCTTACAATCTTTACAATCTAAACGATCTATTTTTCTTATCAGAAAATAATCAATCTGTTTTACTAGATCCATTTTATAAGTAATAATATGTTCATCTCTTTTCTTAAATAAAGTGTTAGCAACTACAAAATCATAAGCTAAGCAAAATCTAATATAGTCCTACCTTCTTCATTAGTCACCCAAATCCATAACCACCATGAATACTTTTAAAATCTTCTACCACTCTACCAACATGTCCATTTAAATCTCCTCCAATAAATTTTTTTCTGCAAGAGGTATCTTTTGTATTAATCGCTCTAATTCATTCCAAAATTTTCTCCTCCCTACTTGAGGAGCATAGACACTTATAACATTGATAATCTTAGTATCACCAATAATCTTTAAAGCTATAATTCTATCTCCACATCTATTAATATTTATAACATTATCCTTCAAACTTTTATCTATAATCACCCTTACACCATTTCTAGTTTGACTTTTACCTGAATACCAATGTTTAAAACCTAAACTATCAATCTCCTTGGCCTTCTCCCCAACCCATTTAGTTTCTTGAACACATAAAATATTTATCTTTCTATGAACCATAATATCTATTAATTCCATTAATTTACCTGTAAGAGTACCTATATTCCAAGATCCTAACCTAGTTTCATGGACTAACTTCTTTGCCCGTGATCATCCATATAATGAAAAACCCTTGCTTATTTAACACCGCACAAAGGCCAATGCTCTAGCATTTTTTTTTTTCATCAGATTCAAGCCATACAAAGATGTCGCCTGTGGGACGCTAAGCATTAACATTAATGATTTAAAGGATTCATGTCATGATTATTTCGACAAGATAAACAAAACCTAAACCCTAATCTAAAAAAAAACTAAACCTAAAATAAACAAAATAAAATAAGCCTAAACCTAAAATAAAATCAACTAAAGTAAAATAGATAAAATCTAAACCTAAACCTAAACCCCAAACTAAATAAAATAAAATATACTAAAAATAAACCTATACTTAAACAAAAAAATAATACCAAAAAATAAACCTAAAATGAAAACCTAAAACCTAAACTAAAAATAAAAATAAAACCTAAACCTAAAAAATAAAATAAAAATAAAACTAAACTAAAAAATAAACATAAACCTAAACCTAAACCAAGAAAATAAACTAAAATAAAAAACCTAAACTAAAAAATAAACTAAAATAAAAAACCTAAATAAAAATAAATAAACCTAAAGTAAATAAACTAAACTAAATAAAATTTTAAAATAAATAAACATAAAATAAAATAAACCAAAATAAAAAATAAAGTAAATAAACCTAAACCTACCAGTTTACTTAATTTTAAAAAAAAACTCTTTAACCCTAAACCCTAAATCCTAAACCTTAAACCCTTAACCCTAAATGCTAAAACTAACCCAAAACCCTAAACCTTAAAAAACCCTAAACCCCAAACTGATCCTAAACCCTAAACCCTAAACCCTAAGCCTAAACCTAACCCTAGCCTAAACCTTAAACCCTAAACCCTAAACCCTAAAACCCTAAACCTTAAACCCTAAACTAATCATAAACCCTAAACCTAAAATACTAAACCATAAACTAACCCTAAACCCTAAGCTTAATCTAAACCCTAAACTTAAACCTAAAACCCTAAACTATAAACTTAAACCTTAAACCCTAAAACTAACCTAAACCTTAAACCCTCGATCCTAAAACCATCACTAAACCTAAACCCTAAATCCTAAACCCTAAACCCTAAACCCTAAACACTAAACATAAAAACCATAAACCCTAAAAAAGCTAAAAACCTAAACCTAAACTAAATAAAACCTAAAAAAATAAATAAATAAATCTAAACAAAAATAATATAAAAAGTAAAATAAAATAAAAACATAAATTCAAACTTAATCCTAAACCTAAACCTAAACCTAAACTAAAAACAAAATAAAAAAATCAAAACTAAAGTAAAATAAAATAAATAATAACCTAAACTAAATTAAAAAAAAATAAAAAACATAAATAAAATTAAAAACTAAACCTAAAATAAAAATAAAATAAACCTAAAATATAATAAAATAAAAACTAAATAAAAATCTAAGCCTAAATGACAAACCTAAAATTAAATAAAAAATAAACCTAAACCCTCTAAACTAAA